>WYDI02014853.1:0-43893 GCA_009867235.2 Psittacus erithacus
GGTTTAGTGTGAGGTGTCCCTGCCCATGGCAGGGAGGTTGGAACTTGATGATCTTAAGGTCCTTTCCAACCCTAACTGTTCCATGGTTCTATGATTCTATGATCTCTTCTGACTTTTTTCTGCAAAGAATGTTTTATGTAGGAAACAAGAAGCAGAATGACAAATGATGGGATTCAGCATACGATGTGACCCTACCTGTCTGTATGCTCCAAGAAACCCTTTTCTCCCCATTGCTCAAGCAGCTGTAATATCATAATCTAGAGAAATAAAACATATCATCAATAACATGTTTTAAACAGGACTGTTCTGCAATCATCATAAGATACATTTCCTGATGCATTATTCAAAATTCCACACAAGCAAGAATTGCATTTAGGGTCTCTTGGAGCCTTTTATAAACAGAGGTGGCAACAGAAACACACTGTTGTAGTCCATGTTACTGCTGTCTCTAAGGATCACGGCAGTGTTTGGATGTTGGGGTGGAGGAAGGGAAAAATGGATGGAGAGCTAAATATGATAATCAGGGAGAAAAAGGAAGGCAGTGTATGTTAATTTACTGTTGTGCCCATATCAGCCTCTTTGCTTTAATGCTGCCTCTCACAAACTAATGCAACTGGAAGACGGAAGTAATATTTACACGAGCTCAATGCCTCCGTTCCTTATAATTAACCATAATGGGGTGGTAGTTGGTAGCCTACTTTGTAAGGTTTTTGTGGGCTGCCAGTACTGTTCTAATTATGAAATAATTAAAAAAAAAAAAAAAAACCCAACCAAAACCCAACCCTGAGTGCTTCTTCCAATATATGCTTTCCACCGAGGTTTTTCAAGGGAACCTACTAGCAAGAGATAAAGTATTTTACACCTTCATTCTTGAAATCTGAGAGTTAAGGGCATATTAGCAGTGCTTTCCATGCACTGAGACACCATCTAGCTCTGGCTGTAACTTCTATGGCAGTGTGTCTTCCTTTGGCAGAATTGATAATGTATGTGCTTATAAACAAAACTGCAAAAGTGCAAAGCAGTTTGTGGTTTATTATGACCCGCAATATCTTGGCTTTTCTAAATATAATTCAGTTGACAGTTCAGTACTTGCCTGTGTGAAGGTGCTGGTGTGCATTGTCGAAACCTGCATGTGTAGAATAACTCTGTCGATAAGAGGCTTGGGTCCTGTCAGAAAACCTATTCTTAACCTAGAGAATAAAACAACAGAAAAAAGTTACTACAGAAATGCAGTGTGCTAATACTTCATGTGAGTTATGATTTAACTTCTAACTGGGAAAACATGTAACCATTTCACTGGTTTTGTGAGAATCTTTTATGCTTTTAAGTTTATCTGTATTTTAATACTGCCCTAAGCCCCAGGCTTACGCAACTTACGACTATTCAAAGTAATGAAATAAAAACATTTGAGGGTGTTTTATGCTTACAGTAGCTTCTTAGTTCTGAGACTTCAGAACATATCCCATATTTTTAAGCTTTCCTCTGCAATCATAAAGATTTAGATGACTCAAAGGTAAGGAAGGCTAGGTTTTCATATAATGAAAAATCAGGAGTGCTCAGGCTTTCTGAAAAACAGATGGAAGCAACGAACAGCTTTACTCTTTCACTCCCTTTCAGTACTGCAGGATAAATGGAATTTAGACTGATAAACTAGATTTTTATTCCTGCTTCAATTCTAATGATCCATCTTTACAGACTGGCTCAAGCTTTTCTTTGAAGAAAAACAGAACCAGTAAACTTATGTGTCTGATGAAGACAAAAATGCATCATGGCTTTTCAGTGTCACTTTTGAAAGTGCAGTCACGCTTAGTATCGTTATTGCCTCACTTTCTCAGGTATAGGGTTATAATGACTAGCTGCCAGTGCAGAATTCGTATTATTTTCTTGTATTTTATACCAAACAAAAGTAAGTTAATCAAATATGTTCATTTGTGTGAAAAGCAAAACAGCCAGCCTAGTTGTTCAGGCAGAGAATTGTAAGCCTAGAAGACTAGAAAGCACTACAATGCTACGAACAGTTTGTGGAGAATGCCATCATTTCTTTCTGCACTACAAGTTTAGAGAGTCAGCAGGAATGGTAAGAGATAGGAGAAATGGAAAGACAGAAAAGCTGCTAGGAGTTCCAGGAACAGAGCTAGATCCAGCATCTGTCTTTCTGCCTAGATGGTGCCTGCAAGAATGGGCTGTCTGGGGAGAATGGTTATCAGTATCAGAATAGAAACAGAAACTGGAGTTACATGACTGCCAAGAGGTAACATGAAAAGTGAGTGAAATGCCAAAAGCTGTGGGTCCAAAAGCCCTTTCCAGAAATGGGTAGGTATTAGATGAAAAAACTGACATGTCTGATTATTTGGTATGAAGTCTTGTGCCTTAACTGAACAGGCAGTGCTGAGCATTCCAAAGCTGGCCTTACCCAGATGAGAGAATTTTAGAGAAAGAGTCAGTCCTGATAACTCGACCATCCACATCCATTGAGAGGAAAGTTGGAGCCCATGGCTTGGAAGAAAAAGAAAAGTAAATTCAAGATGCTAGTCAAGATTATGGTGTAATTATTTTCTTTACTATGAAGACATAATTAATTTCTTAAATAATTATTTTGCTAGTAAGTATTTTGATGTAGATTCCAAAGGAAATGAATGCAGTAACTTGCTGGCAAGGGGTTGTTTAGGGTAGCTGTCTGTGATTACAATATTCTATGAAAGTCATCAAGAAAGTAGCCTTGTTTTCTTGATGCTTAGCCCACTGTTCAGCATAAAAGTGTCCAGTTCAAGTTTTGGTATGAAGCCACAAGTAGAAGAGAAAAATAGTAATTTCTTTGCCAAGATTTTTTTATGAAGTGAACAGACACTGTAATTTCTAAGATGAGGCTCTGCAGCTTTTAGATTAATCCAAAAAATAATAAAAAAATAATAAAATAAAATAATAAAATCAGAACCTATGGCCAAATTTTGATGATCGGACTTCAGCACACTTTTTCCTCATCAGTAGTTCTACGTTTACGCCTTCTCCCCTGGCGTCTCTAGAAAAGCTATGTAATGCTATTCAACAAGTGAAGCGGTTTTATTGCTTCCTTTCATAAAAGCATATTGCAAAATAGAAAATGCTGAACCAGTGTTCAGCATTCTACCAGTGTTTTACTGCTTTGTAAGACCAGCTTCTAGGTACTTGTGCAGACTGTGTTATTGTAGACCCCTGTGTGATGATGGGTCAACAGTCAATTGTTAACCATTTGGGGAACATTTACATGAAGGAAGGAACCTGCCTATCCAGTACTACTTCCTGTGGTATCTGGGAAAATTCTCTCAGGTTCTCCAAAAGGCCAAGGGGTAAAATTGGCATATAGTGGACTGGGAGTAGGCAGTCTTCCACTGAAAGAGACTGGGCTGAAAGGATCATTAAGGGGCTGCTGTTTTCAAGTGCTGCTTCAGTGGCATACTTGTTTTGCTCTGGAGGCAAAGTCTTAGCTATTTTGACTACTGCAGGAAATTCTGTCCTGTAATAAGGCTTGAGGAATATGAACATGACTGAGGCAATGAAATACCAAAAAGGGGACAACAACTGAAAGTAGCATAGACTGTGAGGCCTACAACTATCCTGAAGTAGGACATGAAGAAGGAACACGCAGGAAGATCCATGGCTCATATCTTGGGCCTCTCCTGGAACACAAAAGGTATACCTAAGGATTATGGAAGACAAGTTACCTTTTCAAACTGAACAAAGTAGTAAGGATCATCTTCTATTATGAGAAAATCATATTTTCTTGCAAGCTAAAGAAATTAATAAAAACAAAAGATTTATTAAAATGTAAAGTCACTGTAAATTAAGTATTTACTCTACCCTGGGCCTATTACCAGGACCATATTATCCTGTGTATTGCTCATTCACTGTATACAAGTCCTTATCAAGAGAAGCTTTTAAATGCCTAATTTGAACATCAAGCAATTACAAGAGTAAACATGGTACCTGCAGTGCAAGGACAACTGTAATAACTGAATCTGTTCCACAGCAGTGTTCCAGCTGTGTAGGAATCTAGCAGTTAAGTCCAGTTAGAAGTCCATGGCAAAGATATTGGCAAACAATGGGCTACTATTAAAAAAACAATTTATCTAATGCATAGTCCACCTCTGAAGAGTTGTCATGAAAGAGGTTCTGCTAGAAACAAGTTTGAGGAGGAATGTCTACTGGACCAATAACTGGCCCAAATACCACACATGGGGTATCTTCAACTGAGACTGCCACTTCTCCATTTCCAGCTACAAGGTTCACAAGGCCCCAGCTACATACCTGGTAAATCTCCTTCTTGCGCTCTGTGGTCAGAGAGTTTCCCGTTGGGTTGCACCCATTTGGAACAGTGTACAGGAATTTGGGAAGGTGATGACTATCATCTGGGCTCCAAGTAGACAGAATTTCTTTTAGAGCATTTGGAATAATGCCATGTTGGTCACTAGGAACATTAATTATGTTACAACCCAATGGTCTCAGCTGTTGATAGGAGGAATAAAGCTGTCATAATCCCATAATTCAAAGGTCTTCCTTTTGTCATCAACATTGTTAAATTTCACTAATACAAAATCTTTCTGAATTTATAGCTATAGTCTCAAGCTCCATTTCCTCATGATTAAAAAGAGTTTGCCTGAATCTGCTGTGGAGCTTGTCAAATTTACCACATTACTCTTTATTTGGCCTGTTAAGCCATATGAGAAGAAAGGGGTAGCTCTTATGTCCAATTGCTGCTCTTCTCTAGGAAATTGCATCTGGTTTTTGCAATCAGAAAGGGATTTTGTGAATTTGAACTGTGTTCTCTCAGGACTACACTGGTCTCACCACAGATGCTATGTTCACAGTACCTTCATTTCCTACTGACATTTTGCAGTCTACTTCAGTGGAAGTGCCAGAACTGCAAGGTACTTCTCACTGACAAAAGGCAACGAATTTGTTCTTAACAGATATACTCAGCAATACAAAAGGGAATGGAATGATGCTACTGCAGTGACGTGTTAACAGCACTACAAGAAAATACAGGTAAGATTCCAACAAAAAAGCATGTTGTCTCCCCTCTATGGAATTTCAATTTGTACCATGTAGCAGTCTCCGTTTTTTAAAAAAAATGCAAGCTGCTGCATTGTCAAAAAATATTTCTAGCAAAGTATTTTTATTACAGAAGATATTCAATCTTGGCCCAGTAAACATCAAAATTCCTTCTGATGCATGAGGACACGACTGAAATTGTGTATTATCTATTCTAACCCTTATGTGTGTTGAGCTGACATTTGAGTACATACTGATAAAGTTATTTTTCCGAACTAAAATTTGCTATTTTTACGTAGTTATTAATAATTCACCTCTTCATACTCATATAAGGATGTTTTAGGCCTATTCCAGTCTTATACTATCCATAGCGATGGTATAATCAGACCACAAAATACTCCAGGTGAATGTGCTGACATGTTAAAATACCACTTGTTATAACTTTGTTTTAACAGAACTAGGTTATAATGGCTTTCTTTCCCATCCCAAATGTGACCCTAGTCCTTGAATGAATTAGGACAGAAGCTCCTCTTCCAAATCCTGGAATAGCTTTTATAGAACTTAGCAGAGGGGCTTCTATGAATTAATATTTATGAACTTAACTTGACTAACACTAAAAATGTGAATCCTAGATATGTTTTGACAGTAAACAGAGCGTATGTAAGCCTGCAGATCAAGTACTAAATTGCTGTTTACATTCACAATGTTGTGCAGCTAAAAAATACTTACAGCTGCTAGTGTCCCAGAGTATGTTGGTGCATCCAAGAGGATGTTGTCCCCAGGGTTAATGAGCATTTCAAACACCTGTAAAAGAGTATTTTAGAAAGACTGTGCCATTCTTGTATACATGCTTCATACTTCTGACTTCTTCATGGGATTAAAAATCTTGATTAGGTATTAGTAATTCCCTAACCACATAATTATGCTGTCTGTGTGAACTGATCAGAGAAAAAAAAAAAGCTTTACAGCCAAATGAGGCTGGGTAATCAGCTATAGCATACCAATATGAAATGGAAAGACAGTGCTCTATTACACAGTAGAAACAGTGCTTCAGTTAGAGAAACGATCAACTGAGTGAGTGGACTGGAAAGGGTAATTAAATGAAACAATTAGAGTCGAATTACAGTAACACAAATAATGCACTTATGTACTTATTACTGCACTACCTAAGTAATGTGAAATGTTACTTTAATAGTGTATTTTCTGACAGGCTCTCGTTTACCTCAGCATTTATGACAGTGAGACTGCCACACCAGTTTTATTTCAATTGTTATCTTGTATTGATAATACTGAGACATATTTAAGAAAGTACCCTGTGTATAGTTATACAATGGCATGTCATGCCATATATAACTGAATAATGAATCACGTATAACTGAACTGATGGGAGAACAAACATCTCAAAGAAATACTTTAAACATAGGAAACTTTCAGTCTTACTTTACCCAAGCCCTCCTGACTGCCGGTTGTGACACACACTTCCATTTGTCCTTGCTCAGGACTGTAGTTGGCTGTGGGGGGATTATGTAGATTTCGCTGGAAATTCTTTAGCCAAGACAACAGCTCTGGAACCCTGAAATGTGAATAAACAAGGTGTATCTAATGTCTTCTATAGGCCAAAGCTAGGCTGTTCCTTTAAATCACTGCCAAATCTAGCACACAGTCCTAAGTCTGATTTCAGCTGTCATACAGATACACTTTGATGTTAATTTATGACTACTTTATCAAATTGTGAAAAATCAGACAAATGTTTCTTATGGGAAAGCAGAAGAGATGGGCATCTGTGGTCCATATACTAAATCATCTGAAATCTGGGCAGCAATGATTTGACAAGGATAGAGTAGGGGTAGAGGCTGAACTATGTCCAATTTTAGGAGTGATCTTCCCAGACTCGAGCATGGCAGTGTGACAAAGCTCTCAATCCTGCTAGCAATAGGCTGCAGCTAATAAGGATTTCTGAAACAAGTTTTTAGAAAAATAGGTATCAAGATCTTCGAGGAGGTTCACAAATAGCTGGGTTCATTTCAATATCAAGAAAAGTCTTAACTTCACTGATTAATGCCCTGTGCGTGTCTATAAATTGTGTAATTAAGTATTTTTGCAAACCTGTCACAAGCCTGACTCAGTGCTGTCTGCTGGGGAGCTCATGTGAGTGCTAAAGTAACTTACTGATATGCAATTTTTGTACTAAAAATGACAATACTATAAATAGTTCCAGCTATCACTAGGAGTACATATTGATTTCAGCCTACGGTACCAAATGAAAGTAACCCAAACACTCCAGAATGTGGGAAATATGTAGTGCAATGCAGCATCTTTTAATGAGTGTCTTACTGCAAAACACGGAAGGATTCCTGCTAGTGATTTGGGAGTCTGGAGTCTCAAATACTAACAGACAGGAAATGCTTTGCCATGAGAATTACTAATATTAGGTTTGTGGTAACTTTTTTAAATTACTTATCTGCTCAAAACTTTCCACTTAAACCAAAATGTAAATAGGCAAACTGAGAGAAGTTAAACCTCTTTTGTAAAACGGGTTTTATAACCAGGTTTTAAAAACACAGGTGAATGAATACAATAATAAAGGATTTCACGATCCTTTAATTCTGGTATCTTGACATGCAAGCAGCTGTGATGGATACCCTGCTGAGGCTGAGTACTGGAGAGCCCTCTTCATCAGCTCTTCCCCAATCTCAATAGCACTTCCATGTGCAATGGCAACTGTAGCCTTCTTAAATGGAAAAAGGTCAGGATTTGGTGCTCCTCCAGCCAGAGAGATGAGAGATGGAGGAGACTTCTCCATCAATTCAGCTAGAGTAAAAGGAAAAAACCCTTGGTTACAATTTGATTATTGCAACACTGATCATATCCTTTACTCAGTATGCAATTATAGTCCAGAGAAGCTTGTTCCATTTCTCACTTCTTTTTAAACTGTCAAGAATTCAGAAGGATGATGACTGTTTTTAAACTCACCTTTCTACCCAGATTAAATGTGTGTGTGTGTGTGGGATGGGGGTGGGCAGGGAGACATGAGTGAGACAGACCAAAACAAAAAAATCATCTTTAAAGGAAACTATAAATAGCTTTTTGTAATCTTACCTGGTCTGTTCTACTATTACAACAACTTGCTCTGTGACTGGTGTTTTTTAAGCTTCAAGAATTCAAAACCTTATTGATCTTCTGTTTAGACTAACTTGGCAGGACTGGCTTTGTTTTTTGTTCAGTCTCACTTTAGCTTATATGGCTGGCAGTACTGCAGCTACATTGATAGTTACGTATATGATTACAGCTTTTTTCACAAGGGAATGGAAATGTTTGACTGCCCAGCTTCAGTGGCGGAGGCACTGTGTAAGTAATTCAGTATGAAGGAAAAGTTAACAACTCTTGCTTTAAAGTCAGTTTCATAATCATTCAGACCCAATCTATGCAGCACAGACTAGACCTTAATCCAGCAAGGGCACTAGACTGCATTAAAGCTAAGAGCTCACAATACAGCAGTCATGCTGACTTGACAGTTTTACATCAGGTATGAGAAGACAGATGACACCAGATCTGGCTTAAAGACTCCTGTTAGAGAGTTTATTCTCCACTACTACTTAGCAAACTTGAACGTGGGGAGTTAATTCTTATCTGTTCAGTAACAGGGGTCATGTCTGTGACTTTTGGTCTGGTAAAGAGAGATTTACTTTGTCATCAAAACTGCAGCCTCAGTGTGTCTTTCCACACAAGCTGTGTTAATTAGTACTGGTGTTACGATGTGTATCAGTGTATCACTTGAAAAAGTACAGAGACTGTCTACAGTGAGTTAGTTGACTTAGCATGGAGCATTTTAAGCAGAACAGCAAATGCCAACCCCTTACAAAGAGAAGAAATTGACCCCTGAAGGTCTAACTAGTGATGTATGTCTCATGCTCTGATTCTGTCAGGGGGTTTCAACTCAGTAAATAGGCAGTTAACCTTTTCTATCTGTCACACAGAAGACTACATAACACGGTAGCCTGAAGATAGCATAATGCAGAAAAGGAAAGTGTAGTAAAACTGAAGGGGTTGGTGTGGTAAGGAATTTATGGACAGGATACAGGAAAGCTATGTGGAAAGAAGCATCATGCTGGGCCTGGATTTCAAGTCATTAACAGTTGCTTATTCCTGGACACCCAGAGCAAATTCAGTGGAAAACTGTGCCAAAAGCCCTGCTTCAGAGGTAGTAGCAGAGATTTTCCAGACTCATGCTGAAGTGACAATACTCTCTCTTCTGTCTGGATGAGTTTCTGAGATGGTTCAAGGCTATCCACTTTCTTCTTCTTTATACCTGCTTGATGTCTCAACTTGACAAAAACAAAAACAGTTAACTGGCTTTGCTTGTCAGCTTACAACACGGTTTTCTTTCAAGCCTTTTCAAGCCCTTAGCAATGATACCCCAGAAAAGTCCAGAATGCAGAATAGCCTTCTAGAGAGCCTAGAAAGAATGGGCAGATACTCACTCAGAAGTCTTATCGGTGATGCTTTTCTTGCTGCACTCACAGTGGAGATGAACCGAGAGTAATTCATGTCTAAAAGGAAAGTGATTAGTTGGATGTGAAGCTAGAAAAGTGAATAGGAACCCTAGTGCATCTCACACAAACAATGAGTCCAATTTGTCATTTCCATAGATGTGCTCTATCATAAATTGTCACTTTATGTTAACATCAGTGCTGGTATTTATTTTCCTCTTTGAATTAATGGAAAAGATCTCAACTTCTTATTCGCAGGTTCTGTCACAGCCTTCCAGTGACCACTGTGACACTGGCATAGTGAGATTAAGTCAGATGATGCTGTTCTAATAAACAGACAGTGGTATAGCTTTGATCTGGGGAATTTTGGTGTACCAGTGAACAGGAAAAAGCCCTTAACTGTGACGTTAAAAAGGTAGATTACAAATTTGAAGATCTGACATCTTGAAGAACTATTAGCTCTTTTTAATGAGAATCCACCTTTATGTAGCTGTATTAGGTATTGCCTTTAAAGTGATTTAACTGTTGCGAGCCATCAGTGAATCACAATGTCTCAAAATGGTTCAAATGTGTTTTCCCCGGTCCCCCTGGTGCCCGCAGCCCGGTAGGAAGCCTCAAGGCCTAGCTGTCGCAGGAGAACAACTCGGTAAGGAAGGAGAGCCCAGGAATGACACAAAGGATAAAAAGACCCTGGCACTTTGCCCACTGCTTCCAAATGTGCTTCTCCTGAACTCACAACGGATAATCCCCGAGCAACCACAGCAACACGCACGTGCTGGTAGCTACTAAAAACTGATCTGTCGATCAAGGCTGCTTTAAACAATAAAAACAACCTCCTGCTTTCTGAACATACCGTTCTTAACTCTCCTCCTCGTAACGCCCCAAGCATGCTTCCCCCGGCAGAGGCGCTGATGTATGTAAAGGCTGTGCTCCAAGACACCGCTTCTCCACAGATACCCCACCGCTGCCCCACTTCCCGGAAGGGGACACCCCAGTCGCCCCGCCCCGCCCCGCCTGCCCTCCGCTGCCCCGGCACCGGACGGCGGGGTGGGGAGGGCACGGAGGCGGCCTTATGCCGCGCCGCGCACGCACCTACCGGCAGGCCGGCGCGGCGCGGGGCGGCAGCGGCCGGAGAGGGCAGCGGTGGTGGGCGCCGCTGCTGGGCACGTGCAGGCCCGCCCGCTCCGTGGCGGCGGGGATGGCCGCTGGGCGCCGGGCAGGCTGCCCGCGGTCTGTGCGGGGGTGTGGGGCGCCAAGCCTGCGTTTCGCTGAGCGGGTTTGGACGCCGATCCTGCGTACGTTCGTGCGCAAGTCAAACCGCACTGCTCCCCCATCGGCTTCTCCCGTGTAGTGTCCTAAAGCCGGCGTGGAGCCCCATAGGTGCGGGAGAGGGGAGGGAGCTGGGGTACATGGCCTTGTGGAGAGCATCGCCGCGGGGCCGAAGCAAAGGTTGGTGATGGGGAGAGCAGAGGAAAGGGTGAAATCTCTTGTTTTAACTTCATCTGGAATGATGGACTCGTGGGACTGGCCTGCTTGCTCAATACATCAGTTTTCTAATAAAACAATCTTAAGTCGCTAGGAAAAGGCAATGCTGTGGAGCAGAACCAAATCTGGTGGTGTCTTACATACCAACTAGGTAATTGAATAACCGCGGGCTTTGTTTTATTATGCTTAAGCTTCATAAAGCAGCCTGTGCCCCCACTGCTCCGTGAGGCTTGCTCTTCTGGAGCTGTACGGGTTGAAGGAACTGGCTTTGGTTAAAACCCAGCAAGAACATTCTCATTTTTCAGCTGAATTATGCTCTAATCCACTTTATCATGTTTTCACTACAGCTTCTGTTGATGAAAGGAAGGATCTAGATAGAAGTTGGAGGTGGGACATCTGAAAGTAGTGTGTGCTTTTCTTTAACACAGGTGAGCAGGTTTAGTGCAAGGAAAAGCAGGATCCGTAGTGTTGTGACATGTCCCCTCCTCTCTGGGTGCCATGTGCTGTGCTTTGGGCAGCACACATGACAGGAGTTGCTGGTGCTTAGGTCCAGAGACACGGTGCTGTTTCCTGGTCTTTGGACTTAAGCACTTCATGGCTGGTATGGGCCTTGCTCCGGAAAGCAAAGTGGAAGGGAGGGGTCTAGCTATAAAGCAGCCTGAAAAAACAGTGCAGGAATGTGTTAAACCAGGCACATGCAGTATGTACGTCTTCCTAGTTACCTTGGAGGTGGGAGAGCAAAAATGCTGTAAGGGTGCACTGGAGCATTTCTAGGCTTTGAATCAGTAAATCACCAGGATTTAAGGTGCCTAGTGCTTTAAGCACCTTTTAAACTGGCACCCATCAAAACCTACTCAAGGAAAAGCTGAGGTATGACTACGAGGCGGCTCTGAAAAAAAAAAGAGAGGCAGCGCCATAACAAGATACTTTTTCTTCTTTCCTCTTTAATTTGGGTGACTGCATGATGCTCAGATCTGCTGAAAGGCTCCATAATTAGATGAAGTGGATTGAAATAGAAATGGAGTTCCTTCTTAGTTTGTGATAGAAGTTCTTGTTAGTTAGGAAGGATTGTTTGCTCAGTTGGTATGTGATTGCTGCTACACTGAAAATCAAATTTTGTTACTAAATTTAGGCAATTGCCTTCCAATAGTGTGATGTACAGACAAGAGTGTAAGACAGGCATATAAATATGAAATAACTTAGAGAATGACAGCCTGTAAGAAAACCACTGGGTATACTGACTGTGTCCCTAAGCAGCCACAAATGGGGATATGCCAGACTTGTGTGGGGAGCTGGCTGTGAAAACACCAGTTGAATCTGAGCTGCTTTTTATGTACTTTGTGTGTTCATTTTCTGGGTTTTAGTGGTGCAGTTTATGGCATAGACCAAAGCCTAAAGAAGTCGAAATAAACATTTCCATTGATTTCTGTGGGCTTTGTCTGCTGTCTAGGCCAATTATAGCGTCATCCTATTGAAGCAAATTTGAAAGGAAAAGAAAAGGGAATCATAAAGTGTACCAATGTCTGGATGCTAATGGCCACTGTATTCATATGGCAGATTTCTGCATCACTTTTTATTCCTTAGCAACCACAAGTCGAGTGCTCTGTTTTTCTACTGTGTAAGAATAGTTATTTCCTTGCGCTTTGTGTATTACATGCACACTTAGAACAATGGCTCTTTGGTATAAGTCTTGGCTAATTCACGAAGCATTGTTAAGGCCCAAGGTTGTTTCTAATGAAGAACATCTCCTGTTGTCTGACAATGTATTCTGCCTCCAAAATCTCTATATGCTGATGCTAAGCTAGGACGTAACACCATTATGTGTTAAAAAACCCAAACCGACCAACAAACAACAAAAATCCCTAAACTTGGTTTAGGAGAATAAGGAGATCAGGCAAATGATGTTCTTGCACTATTTTATTCTGGCTGACGGACTTCAAAAATACCAAACCAATATTCCTTTTAAGAGGAGAGCAAAGAATTGAGACAGTGAACACCAAAATTCAACAGAGATGCGGTTTTTGCAACTGAATAAGTTTTAGTGTAAAGTGTAAATAACCCTTAAGGAGCCGCACTGTAGCCTGGGATTCTACAATTTTTCATAGTTTTAAAGCAAGTTTATTCTGTAAGTGTTTAATGCCCTATTTGAAGAGATAATTTCACATCTATTAAATGTGAATCTATGGAAAATAGGATACTCTCTGCAGAGGACCTAGTCGGGAGTAAAACCATTAGAGTTAAAATCTCAGCGAGCGGTGGCGTGGTGGTCCAAGCGATGTAAAGGTAGCCTGTGAAAAGCATGGTTTGTAGGCTCGCACCGGCTCTCTTTGGCCATGAGATGGCGCATACGCACTTCGTTTCCGGGTAGTGAACTCGAACTGAGTACAAATTTCAGATTAAATCATATTGGCATATTTTATTTGGCTGTAATTGCTTCACTGCAGGCAGTTTCTGAAACTCGAAATTAAGAATCCCACCTGAACAGCTTGGCTATCTGCATTTCAATTAATGGGTTAACTTTCGGCCAGTAATGCTTATTACTAGTTTAGATCACAATTAAAATGTGGCGCTGTCAAAACAGGGTGATGACGTGAAGGTGGAAATTTTAACGTGGCAGACTGGAATGGCTGCCCATGAGAAAACTGCACAATACCAGAAAATGGGTAAGTGTGAGATCAGCCATTTTAAACATCAGAAGCAAATTGCTACTGCCAAGGGCTGACTTTTGCAGGAAAAATGCTGACTTTGGCAGTACCTTTGTGTTTGCAGAACACCCTGTATGCAGCAAACCATCACTGATGTGCAGCAGCCACAAAGATCAGGAAGGTCTCGGCAGTGCAGAACAGTTTGAATCTAGGATGTAAACATCCATTGACACAGTTACTGTAAAGATCAAAGGTACCTCTCATTCCTGTGGGAAGCTAAAACTGCTAGAAGAATTTTGGCTGTGTCTAGAGAGAATTAGTGGAAGAGATGTGACATTAGTTGCCCTTTGGCTTACAGATTACTTGAGTGATTTCCTGACTCTTTGTTTGTCTTCCCTGTAAGCTCCTTGGGAAAGTAACTTTCTTATTCTTCCTTTATGTCGTGCCTTTTTCAGTGGCAACCTGGTCTGGCTGGCCCCTAATCAGAGCTATTGCAAAGCAAGTAGAGTGCTGTCACTTGCTCTTTTCCCTCTCTTTTGAGGTAACAGCATAGTAAAAACCTCTTTGTAGCATCTTTATCCAGGGTTTTAGAACTTGTTGCATCCCAAAAATGGGAGAGGGCTTAGGGAGCAGTGAAGAAAGTTCTCAAACAGCTACAAATCTGGCTGCCTATCCAAATAAAATTAAACGGCAGCTTGTAAACAGATCTTGTTGACTGCCTCAGAGTTAGGAGGACATTCTTGTCAGCATGCTGTCTGCTGGTGTTCATCATTTGGTTACGTTTTGCTTTTTTTTTAGAGGTCAGCTCCTTATTATTCTTCAGAGACTATCAGATGAAAGTAATGGGACTTCTATGGTATTCATAATACTCATAGCAGCTATCAAATGATGCTGTCTTAGAGTGAAGGACTTACGGTTCTGCGGAGAGACAGCTCTGGCTTGTATATGTTTAAAGCAACCCTCTGTGCTTGAAAGGTGGTTTCACCCGGCCATGTAGCAGTCATTTTCTGATTGACAAGCACTGACATATACCAGGGCTGTCATCATTGTTTCCATCTTATCCCTCTTCCAACCAAGCAGAAACGAAGGCATGGATCTAGGAAAATAATTTTCTAGATATGCTAGTACAAACTCTAGAAAAGCTGAATTTTGCTGTGACATTGGAGTATTGTGTGCAGTTCTGGTGTCCTCAACATAAGAAGGACATGAAACTGTTGGAACAAGTCCAGAGGAGGGCCACGAGGATGATCAGGGAACTGGATCACCTCCTGTATGAAGGTAGGCTGAGGAAATTGGGGCTGTTCAACCTGGAGAAGAGAAGGCTGCGTGGAGACCTCATAGCAGCCTTCCAGTATCTGAAGGCTGCTATCTCTGGCCTACAAGGATGTTTCATCAGGGACTGTAGTGACAGGACAAGGGGTAATGGGTTTAAAGTTAGACGTGGGAAGTCTGGGTTTGATATAAGGAAGAAGTTCTTTACTGTGAGGGTGGTGAGACACTGGAATGGGTTGCCAGAGGAAATTGTGAAAGCTCCATCTGTGGCGGTGTTCAAGGCCAGGTTGGACAGAGCCTTGGGTGGCATGATTTAGTGTGAGGTGTCCCTGCCCATGGCAGGGGAGTTGGAACTTGATGATCTTAAGGTCCTTTCCAATTCTGACTATTCTGTAATCCTATATTCTTCAAAAGCAGTTGCTTGTTCTGAAATGCATTCCTTTGATAGGATGTCTAATACAATGAAGTATTTTCCTTAGGTATGTGTCAGACACTCCTGTGCTTTTTTGGAGAGGAAAAAAAAAAGCCAGGATTGATATTTTTCAGATTGCTTTGTTCATGCTATAGGAACTGAAATTGGATGGAGCAAAGATCAATAATGTACCCAGTTAATACACTGACGTATAAATGAAATGAATCATAAGAAATGAAATGACTTCTCCTGACAATCTTGAGAAAAATGTTGTTCCATACTACCTCAGTCTTGTCGATTTGAAATTATTATAGGCAAACAGTTGCTGGCATGTGAACTCTATTGTGTAAATCTCCCAGGAAGTGGGTACTTGCTATTATTTGCAACATACATTATTCCCTGGGCTCAGCCTTTATTACCCATTTTCATTTAGAGCAGGCAAATGTTTTTCTCCCTTGGCCTGGTATGATGTTCTGTTCCTAGCAAGGTCATATGTTTTAGTCTGACGCAAGAGTGGCATGGAATGATGAATGATCCTAAAGGCAGAATGAGATCATGGAAAAGTGAAATTGTTGCTTCATTCTTGTCATTGCCTGCAGAAATAAAAATGTTTCTTAGGTGTGTTGGCAACTGGTACCAGAGATGGTTTCTTTGTATATTTTGAAGTTTATCTATTCAACGTGGAATAATTTGCTGGTTTTGTATCTGGTTTTCAAACTGCTGAGGATACCTCTTTGTTGCTAATTCTTGATTAGCATTCAGCTTCTTGTCATAAGTTTATCTTGTCTCGGGCATTTTTCTGTTAAATTTTAATTTCTGGGTCTTGCTTTTATAAACAAATAATTCAGACTATTTCTCTGTATCCTACTGTGACTCAAATTTTACATTCAGCAGTTGATAGAATTGTGCTTCTGTTCCATTAGCTTTTGTACTTAAGAGCCGAGTTTCTTCCGTTTATGTTCAAATTACATCTGTAGTAAAAGGAAAATTACTTCTGAGAAGAGACGTCTACATGTGTTACCAGAGCGGGGTGTGGATAAGCAAGATCCTCGTATCAGTCAGTCTTGCAGTGGTTATCTGCCTGCAGTCATTACATGGCTCCAGAGATGATACAGAATTCCTAAAGCAGCCTGAAGGTGCTTCTGTCACTCTGAATGTGCAGGGAATCTGGGGAGATTGCCTGATGTAGCTATTGCCTTTGAAGTGTGTGGATTCTCTCCTGTGCTGTGTACCCCATGATATCCAGTCTTAGCTTAATGTACTTCACAATTATTGCTTGTAACTAGGACTCTTTAAAAATCTTGGAGAACTTCTGGAAAAGTATATTTGTAGAGACTTATTAAATGGACTAACTCCGTCTCCTGCTTAACTTCACTAGTGGCTATTGTTCTAGTATGTTGACATACCATGAGACTCTTTGTCATATCACATGTAACTCGCTGTTGGCCAGTGCCTTTGAGATTCAAACCTAAAATAGATGAGAAGCTTCAGAAGCTGCAGACTCTGTCCTTTGTAAAAGTTTTCTATAATGTTGACAGCAAGTTAATCACTGATGAAGGTTAAATGTCCTTCATACTTGAAGGACGTCACAAAAAGACTAGGCATGAATGGGGAGAACTGAGAGGGTAAGTGCCTTCCATTCATAGCAGTGCTTCAGGGACACTTCGTATATTTATTTTGTTATTTCCTCAGAACATCTCTCATTCTGTCTTTCTTTTTTCTCTCATATTTGAGGATATTGTCTCTGCCAGAACATGCTCAAAGCACCAGGTTTCTCTTCTGTGAACAGTGGCTGCTCCTTTCCTAATGAAATTTCTGAATGCGCCGTTGTTCTGATAATGTTAATACGTTAATTCAGGTTGAAGCAAGGTCTGTTTTTAATTATGGCATCTTTCTCTACTCTGTAATCCTTATTTAAGCAAATGCTGAGCCTTGCAATCCCAAGAGTGGAAAAATATGCATTGTTGCTCAGATTCTTGGGCTTCTATCTTGAAGGTGGTTAAGGTGATCTTTTTTCATGGAGTATATTCATGTCTGCCTGAGTTCTGCAGTGCTGCAGGGTCTTGGGGCAGCATCTCATTTTTTTTTCTTTCTTTTATTTTCTTCATTGCTCAGTCCCCTGTTTCTCTTCCTGCTTTCCTCTTGTACCTGTAGCTCTGTCACTGGTTTCTTGAACTTCTTTTTCCTTTTTTTTTCTTTTGCATCATCTTCTTTCATATTATATGGACAGCACCCTTCTTAAAGTGCATCCAATCTCTCCTCTCGTTTCAGTGGATATCCTTAACCAACCCGTTTAGTTTATAAGCAGGGCACATTTTGTTGTTTACATGCTACTTGATACCAAATGTGTGTTTTGTTTTTTTTTTTTTCCCAAACTGAAAACTGTCCTTGGGCAGTGACAAACTGTTTTACTGCTACTGTGCCTAATTCTCTAATGCACAATGTAACTTTCGTAGGACAGTGAGAATGATGCATTATCTGCTGGAATAACAGGAAAGGCTGGAGCAAAATCATGATTTCTACAGTTTGGTAGAGCTTGGAAATGCTTCTTTAGTGGTGATGGATATAGATTGAGTAAGGTTATATTAATTCATCATCAAATAATAAAAAGAAGGTTCTAGGAGGGATAGTTTTATCTTGTTTTTAAATAGTATAGTTGATTTCTTCTGATGTTGAACTCCTCAGTCTCACTTTGTAAAATAGCTTTATTCCTGTGTCAAGTGAGTCTTGATATGCTATCACTGTTTAGTGTATTTTTTATTTCATTGTTTCTCTCCCAGACAAGTTCCTCATCCTTTTTCCCCTTATCTGGGGCATGATTAAAAATCCTCAAAGAGACAGCCTGAGCCAAATTCAGTTTTAAGATTTGGCTTTGTAAAGCACACTAGCTTTCTGCGTTTTCATACACCACTAAATTTAAAAAATGATAAATGATTCTGCAAACACCAACAAGCTGTGAACTTGTACTTCTCTGTCAGCATATTCAGGGGAAGCAATTGCGTTCACAAAAAGAATGATAAAATTGACTATCATATAGGCGATGAACAGCATTTTAATGGCATTTTAGCATTCATCAAAAGCTGTTAGCTATGCAGTTGCTTTTGTTTTGCTCTCTGTTTGCATTCATGCTATAAGTCACTGCTTTTAAAATGGATTTAGACAGTGCTTTTCTAATACTGTCAGCAGTTAAATGTGTGAAAGTTAATTCCTCAGGAATTAAGTTATATAAATTAGTCTGATTAATTAGTAAAACTAAGGCAGAAGTACAAGTAAGATAAACTGTGAAATGATGGAAGTAAACATAGAAAACAAGAATATTCACAAGACGAATTCAGTAGATGGCAAAATAAAATGGCTTCATATATAGAGTATGTCTGAATGTCCTTAATTTCTCTGAAGCACTAAGTATAACTCTTTATACAACCACACCATGTTTCTTAGGATAATTCTGGCTAATGCCATGTCTGTGTCACGGAGCTGGAGGGGCAGACAGAGGGAATAGTTTGTTGCTGATGCTTATAGATAAATGATGATGTGCCACAATATTGCCTGTAAGTGGTTGGCTGTGTTCTTAAGCGTGTCCTTTGAATCCCAGGAATTACGAATCAAAATTCTAAGCCACATAAGAGTTTAGAAGTTTCTTTAGCAAAGTTCCTTGTTTCTGTGGTGTTCGGGAATTCTTAGGAGAGGTTATCACACGGATGTGGGGCGGGTAGATAGTTGGAAAGATTGATGAATGTTGTGGGATTGCCTGAAGTAGCTGAGGTCAGGATATGAATGAATGTGCTTTCACTTTTAGGATGGCTGCATGTTGCCTACGCAGGTACTTAAGGCTGAAACTTGCAGTAAGTTTTTAGGAAACTGGACTTAGCATACTTACCTTGGGCCTAACTTATCCAGATGCCAGCTTTGCTCTGACTGCACCTGCCATAGGCAGAGGTAGGGATGAGCCAAATATTTGAAAATATTATTCAGAAAACTAATCACCTTATTGAGTGTTCTTGCACTGTGCCCAAACGTTCTTGACATTTATCATGTTCTGCAGTACAGGATATTACCCATGAGTCTTGGGTATTAGTTTTTTAAAACTCAGTAGAAAACTGTCAGACTGACGGAGCTTTGAAGTTTTCTTCACGCTGTACTGCAAGAAAATCATGATTCCAAAAGGGAAGCATGTGCTTGATTCCTGGCCAGCGGTTTACAAGAGTATTGTGCTGTGCGGATATTTGCTGTTGGACCTTAGACATGTCAAGCTTGGTAAAATACCAGTGTTTTTATTCTCTTTGCTGTCATGATAGACAGCGTTGCAGCTTCTGAGGCTGCCTGGGCTGAGGTGTATTAGACACCATTTGAAGATTTCCTATCAGGTGGCATGCTTTAGCCTTCCATCCGTCAGTTTGATAGTTCTGGCTTCTGTGGCATGAGTCTCTTGAAACTAAAGTGTCTGAAGGTGGTGAAATGCTTTTGAAAAGATTCTGTGGCTGAGCTTCACTGGAGGCAGGGAATGGGGGTGGAGGAGAGTACTTTATGTACAAGTCTGTGAGCCTGCAAGAGTGGAAGGAGCGAGGCTTAAATGGCAGAGTGAGAAAGCCATAGATGAGGAGCCATAAACATCTTGTAGACATCTGGGTTGTGGCCAACAGTGAGTGGAAATAAATGTGAGTGCCAGAGGTGAGAGGAATATAATGTATGAGAAGTTTCTGCATTTGTTTCTTAAATGAGTTCCACTGTCAAATGCTTCCAGATATTTTTCTCTCTCATAATGGAAATTAACATCAGTTTCAAAATGGAAATATTACTATTCATTGATCTGTTTGTGAGAAGGCACCATATACCCTGTCGTCAGACTTGTTTATTTAAATATTGCTGGTGTTTTCTAGAGGTTTTTGAATTACCTACTTGAAACATTGTTTTTACTAACCTTCCTCTGTAATCTAGCTGTGTCATGTCAAGTGAAGTTTAGTTTGGATAGAGCTGCATCAAAATTTTGGACTTGGTTTCATGCCATATGAAACTGAAAATTTTAACGCGCTCCTCCCCCTTCTTGGTTTGATGGCTGTCTAGTGTAATATTAAATGACTGCAGATTCTGATATATTTTGGGTTTGCTTGTAAGTAAGTGGAAAGTAAAGATTTTGTCACATATTTCAGCACAACTGTAGACATTTACAGGCATGCTTGGGTATTGCTGAGGCAGCTTGAAAGCCTGACCAGTTCTCCTGATTATTCTCTCTTGCGGGAGTGATGAGCATACTGTGTAATTCTGAGGCTGCATATAAAGTAGATCTTACAGAAAGCAGCAGAAAGGGTTTGGAATCCATGGGGTATTAAAGACTGTATGGGCTTAATGGAGGAGTTTGAAGTCTGAAACTGCTGTGTGGTGCTGGACAGTGCAGAGGGAAGCTATCCAGCTGAGCTTGCCTGCTTACTTAGCAAAACTTGTATTAAAATGTAAGTGGAAAAATTCTTGACTTTACTGGCATATTCCTCAGATCCCCATGCATCTTTGATTATTTCCCAGTTTACAGAATATCTGGAATGAATGCAGGATTCCATAATAGCCTGCTCTTTAAAAAGCTTTTTGTCTGACTGGTCACTTCAAAAGTTTCTCTTCAGCTTTGAAGGATACCTTTTGAAGCTGTGGAAAGCATAAGCCAAATAATAGGATTTCCACTCCTGTTCTAGGAGACTGATATGACTAGCCTTGGTGGAAGAAGTTCTTTTTGTGTTTCAGTTGCCCTTCCTTAAAGGAATCTTCCTATAGTTTAAGGCAGAAGCTTCTTTCCCCAACCTGTAAATTAGAGTTTCAAGGCGGAGAGCATTACAGTGCTAAATATTCAGAGAGATGAGGTCTAATCTTCCCATTTTCTCCTTGTAATTTGTATCCACAGCATTTCATCCCACCAGAAGAAATTGCAGAAAATGCAAATTCAAGCCCCTTGACTATCTGTATTTCCCATATGAGTGCATAGATGGAAAGGATGGTGGAATTTGCACTGGAAACTAAATTTCAAGTTAAAAATCAGTTGTCATTGGAAGCAGCTGCTTTGAAAATTTGATCTGATAACTCGTGAAGATTTTTGGTTGCTAAATAGTATGCATACAGACTGTGGGAATAAGATACTTTTACAGGTGTGAGAATCACATCTAAACTGATTACGGATCTGTGAAGGTGCTTGTGTCAGGGTGAATAAATTGAGAAACTGAACGTATTTTGAGCATTTTAGACAAGACTTGCAAAAAAGAAAGTGATTTTTTTTGTTTTTACTATTGCCCTGTCAGTTGTTTACTTTTTACCTCTATTTTTCAGTGTCCCTAGAAGATAGGGCAACTGCGATCTTTTATATTTTATAAGCCATGTTAGCTGCTATGCTTTCCATAGAGAAATTCTTATTTACCTGATTGTCAACTGACTTCTGTGTATCCAGGCGTAGTCTTTGTTGTACAAGTTCCTGTAAACAAAACTGGTGATAAGCTTTCAATAAATAAAATTGTTAAAATGATGGCTTACTTGATGCCTATTGCCATGAGGAGAACCCAGTGTTATATGAAAGATTTTGAGGTTCGAATGAAGTATAAGAGTGTTTTTGAAAACTTCCAAGAGAGGATCAGTGCCTCATCTTGATTGAAATATTGTTTATAACCCAATTTTCAAACTCTTCCCCATCCGCTCTGGAGGTATTTCAGACTTTTCTTCTCAGAAATACACCATCGACAAAACATGTTTGTTTCGGGAAACTTAACTTCTATATAAAGGCCTCTCCTGAAAAACAGACCCTCTCAAAGCTTTGCCATTTATCTGTATTATATTTGTCTGCCTTTTGGATTGACTTTCTTGCAATGTCTTGGGTTAGGAAAAGTCATCCAAGAAGCTGTTGTGATGAGATTATGGAATTGTCTAAACATTTTCCCTCCTGCTTTTACACTGATACTAACTTTAATGTACCTGGCAGATTAATTCAGTGTGAGCAAAATTTCTTTTTATTCCTTTGGTCTGGATTGTGTTGCTTTCATTCACAGGGTAACTGTTTGCGATAGTGTCATAGGCATGATATTTGTCAACTCACAGACTAGACTGAACTGAAAGTGTGAACACCTGAAGCGATGGCCTTTATGTCACTTCACTGCCTAGGACAGAATGGTGTCTGCAGTACTTAGAACAAGAGTACACAGTACAAAGTATGAGTTGGAATGCATACAGTAACTTCTTGTTTTGCATTTGTTGTGGTGTCTGAAGTACCTACCACTGATTACTATTGATGACAGCACGCCAGAGGCTGGATGTCAGTTCTTGTGTTCAAGGCATGCTTTGTAATTCATTTTCTGTCTAAATTCTTGAGGCATCCTCTTGTATTTGACATCTTTTGTACAAGACATAAGTAATAATCCTACAAGATTAATTAGAATATGCCTAAGCTGCAAAGGCTGAATTTCATAGCTGTTTGGACTTCAGTGTTTGCTTCCAATTATACAGCATAAAATGAGAAGGTTCAGTTTTTAGACTCCAGAAATCGGAGTTATTTAACATTGAGTTCTCTCAGCCCTGACTTCAGTGAAGCAGACTGGTTCAGTGAACAGAAAACAAATAAATTTTTAAGGTAATCTTTGAAACACATGAACATAGGCTTTAGATGCACATAAAAGCTTCCTCCCTACCACCTTATTTTCTTTTCTGTGTTTTTTTGTGAACAGTTAAATTTCTGAGGTGGAACTTGCACAAAAATAGTAAATGGAGAAGAAAACATTCTTTTATTGTACTTTACATCCAGATCACACTTCTCTTCATGTCATCTGAAGATGCAGCTGTTCTTTCATGTAGTTGATTTATGTCACCCACAATTAAAATGTCCTTGCTATTTAAAAAAATGCTTCTCAGCATGCCTAAAAAGGTTGTCAAAACAATGGGTTGTTCACAGTGAGAGAAAGGCTCTTAATGCTTTATAGAAGACTGATGCAATGACTTGATTAGAAAAATCTGGTTTTAGCTGATTTCAGATGAAGTCGTATATTTTCTGGTATCTTGACAGTTAGTTTAAAACTGTATCTTCCTGATTTGGAGATGGAGAAGGAAAGTTATGCTGTATTTGTAATTTCTGGTTTATACAACATATTTACAAGTACATTCATACTTGCCTCTTTCAATATTGCCATTTCTATCAAACACTGCATTTCTTGCACCAAATGCATTATTTGTTATAGGTACTCAGGCCTATACAGTCCAAACTTTCTAAACTCCTGACCTTTGATTGCTGATAAAGAAAGCTACATTCTGTCTGATATTACTGAGTCCTTTGAGGAAAGCCGCATCCTGAGGCTTGTTCTTGCTTACTCAGTGATGGTTGGGCATTTCTAAAATACTGAACACCCTCTCACCCCCCCTAAACTTCTGTTCATTCAAGTTTATGAAAAGGTTGAGTTGACACAACTCTTAACATCGTAGTGACACTTTAGCAACGTAATTCCAAATGCCTCGCTGCCTTCTGGAATTCAGTGTCCCACATCAGACATGTAGCTATCCTGTTCAGTGCGTGCGGGAGGGTGCCTATGCTTTTGAATCTGAGATTCTGGTGTACAAACTCCTGACTAAATAAGCAATGGCTGTATTTGTGTCTTTTGTACTTGTTAGGATCCTTACCTTGTAGGCTGCCCATCTCCAGATTGCGGAGGTGTTTTTTTGCTGTAGTTCAAAACCCACATTTCTCCAGAAAGCTGCCTGGGAAGCAGCAGTTGGACTCTTTGCTGGAATACTGTAAAACAGGATCTTATTCCCTTTCTCAGTGAAAGCTCCTGGCTGCAAAGTTACAGATGTTCTGTGATGTGAAGTTTGAAACTGTTCCTCTCTTGATAGTAAAATGTGGTGTTCACAGATGGGATGTCTGTTATTGTTTGTGGATGGAGGGTTATATAGATCCTTGTTCAGTGAGACAGAAGCATGTACTGAAGCAGGAACTTGTTGCCCTTATCAGTAAGACTGTGGTGTGTACTTCTAAGTTTAGGCTCACGGAAGCTATTACTCCTTTCTGAACTGCAACAGCTTCAACTGAAGAGTTCCAAATTTCATAGTGATCATTAGCTAAGAAAGATACCTGCTAACTGGACTGTTGTAGCAGTTGAGTAGCTAGACTGCCTGCCAGCCATACTTTAAATGAACAGACTTGCATGTTTTTTTTTGTTTGAACTGTTTCAAAGCATAATTCATAATTAAAGGTTATGAATTTCAAGTGGGGGAGCCCTTTGCAGTGCAAAAGCCAGACATCTGAATTGCATTGCCAAGTGGGTTTAGGGTAGAGGTGTCTTGCTTTTTCTGTGGTCTGGTCAGTATGAGAAGATTTGTTAATCCTTCCTATATATTGTAATTACCACTTGTGTAATTAAGGGGAGAACAGAAAAAGCTCTCAGGGTTTGTGTGATTTGTTGCAGTTTGAAGATGCTTAAAAATTAAGTACAGTGGTTCTAAGCATTGTAGTGTCTCAGTCCTTTAAAAAGACCAAAGTACCTAAATTCAATTAACATTTGGTCTGTTGCACCTGTGCCGCTTAAGCCTGGAGATTTTTTTTTCTATTTTGAAAGGGCTAAGCCATTCATGCCTTTTCCATTATCCGTTCTGTGCACAGATGTGCTCAGTGTGATTGTCATTGTATTCCTTAGAGACGGCTGCATGTCAGTAGTATGGCAAAGGGTTTATGACATTGATGTGAGTTTTACATGAGAACTTCTAACAGTTGAACGCTGTTGCTACTCCTTGAATCTCAGTGACTCTACCATTTTTATGTTGCCCGTGGAAGGAAGTTTATTCCTACAAAACCCTATTAAATAGGCACTATTTCTCTTTTCCCTTGCCTTCTCCATCATCTGCTTGTTAACTACATGATGTGCATGTAGCTTGGCTAATTTTTGAGGCAGGCATCATGGTGACAAAACCCCAATGAAACTGATAGGAATTGGCTTAGGATTTCACATTTAACCCAGAGTATGTTTTTAATATTCTGTCTTACCTTTGGAAGGAAATGCATCTCATATAGGGAGACTACCTGCTGATCTTTGCATATTCCATGGGTACTTTTTCACTTCATTTAAAATCAAGATGCTTGTAGTCTCATTATGTTAAAAAGTTTAAATTGTCTAAATTGTAATGTTCAATAGCAAGAAAAAAATATCCCTGTTCATAGAAGTATACTTTGAGGAATAATACAGGTTGCTGCAGGCAAAGGGAATTTGCACTTTGGAGGAGTAAAGGTGGTATGGTCATGAAAACAATGGAGATGCTTCTCCTTCAGAGAGTGCTCTCTATGAAATATAAAATAAACCAGCCTGAGTTTAGTCAAGATTGTCTCACCATATCCTAGGGTGGCAGTTGGCTGGTGTCCTTTGCTTCATGTCTGTCGCAAGATGAAGGAAGGAATGAAGAATCACAGGAGAAACATAAAATCAGCATCTACCAGGACAATTAGCAATCTATTCAGAGCTTATCACTGTACAAATTAAGATCGATTACATTTTGCTACTATCTTTAATTTAATGATGGTAGCAGCTGCTTTGCTGCTTCTTATAGGAGTCACATAATTACAACACTACGCAGTAGGGCTTTGTTTATTTTTGTATGCACAGAAGGCGGCAGTGTATTAAGCAAGTAGTATTTCAGGGGAAAAACCTGCCTGTACTAAGACTCTTCAGTCAGTCCCCTAGCTCTGTATGACTTCCTCCTGGTATATCTTTACTAGTTTCCATTATTCAAAAACTCATTTTGCCATTAAATGATAAGAAACTATTTTCCACAGATAATGGAATTAAGTGGAAGTCTGGAAAAGTCAATAAACTGTTATGAGAATCACAAACACAATAATTTCACAAAAATGATAAATGCCCTGCTCTAAGCTACAGTTGTATTGCTGTGGTTTATGACAGACTAATGATTTAGCTGTTACCCTGTCTTTTTGGTTTAGAGGGCAGTAACTTACCATTTCCAGTTGAGTTTTAAGTCTTCCAAAAGAGGGGTTCAGGCTAGTCAGATTGAGTTTATGGTGACTAGACTTCATTAATTGTCAACTGCTGGCAGAGAGACAAGTTCCTTCCAGTGATGATTTAAAGTCATGAACAAGTTTTGCTCTGAATTGACTCCTAGGGAAGGACACTCTGTCTGTCCGTGAGCAGAGTCATGTGAACATTTGTAAACGCTCCACAAGTGAGTTTTGAAACCTTAAGTTTCAGAGGCTTACATAGCTTAATGCTGAGGTTTCCAATTTAGGCATAAAGATTTTTGGTGTTCCAGCAGAATAATACTAATACGGTGTAACTGTGGGTATAACTGGTTATGGGGTTCGGTTCTGTTTATGTTGGAATTTGAATGGGGGTATTTGGATCACATAATTTTTTTTTCTTCCAAGTTTGAGCAAGTCGGAATGCAAAGCAAATTACTGTGTGAAGTCGACTTCAGCATTTAAAGAAAATGAGGTTTAAGGGTTTTGGTGCCAGAAGTTTCTCAATGTGTATTTTATATGTATGAAAATACTGTACATATATATGTGTACTTCAAAAACTAAAGGTTAGGGAAGTGTGGCACTTTCAAAATGCTTCAAGAGGTTTTTATAGTATGAAAAATTCATTGTACCTGACAAATTTTAAAAGCATTTTATATTCCAGTGCATATTTTGCTAAAAGCTTGGGTATTCTGTTTTTTACATGGTCTAATGTTTTATTAGATCTATGTGTCTTGGTCTTACTCTTTAGTGTATCTGTAGTGCCAAGATAGTGTAGATATATTTCTGTACTGTGAAAGAAAGGCATATTGATCTGATATCAACTTTTCATTTGTATGTGTGATTGGATATAAAATATATCAAGTGAACCACTTCTATTTAATTTGAAGGCTGTATAGGATGAGGCTAAGGAGTTACTATTTCAAGGAGCGCTGGATCTACAAGCTTAGAATAATAAAAAGAAATTAGGTTTGGCTGGCGGCTGTCTCAGAAAGATGCACTCTGAAATGGGCAGAAATTGTAAAGAGAAGAGTTATAATATTGCATTGTGTGCCTTAAGACTTTCAGCCTGACCCTCATGCCCTGTTGCAGTTATTGTTTCTGCTTGGAAAGGTTATAATGAATTATTTGAATTCACTCATATGAGTAGTTTCTTATCTCAAAAGCAGCTAGCTGTGGGGACTGGCTGAAGCAGAGAGCCTGGGGTCTAGGCTATGGTTTGCATGGTCTGGAGAAGCCCAGATACAGGCTGTCCTGGGCAGATGGTCTGAGGCTGAAAGTTTTGTTTCTTTCCCTAATATATTTCTTTACAGACCACAGGCAGAGTCCGACCTGGAGGGGCAGGTTTGTTGGCTAATGTGCTTTTCAGTCCAGATTCCCCCAGCTTCTCACTTCAGGGTTGAGCCTGATTAATACTGTTTCTTCTCATCTGCATGCTTCTGTTTATTCGTTGTGAAAGAGTGAGGGCAGGAACAATGTGTGAGGTAGGGTCTGAGTGCACAGAAATGCTCTGCGGCCCTGCCCTAGGACTGTATTTGGAAGGAAATGAATGGTGGGTCTGAAGAGCCCAATATGCTGTGTGAAGGAACTCTATCATTGTGGATGGGGCTGTGTTTTGGATGGAATTAGAATAGCTAACTGAGCACAGACAGGGGTAAAATACTGTGTCTATCATTGAGGAAAGAAATTGCTTCAATATTAGGTGACAAAATGAATACCTAACCAGAACATGATAGGTATTCAATGTTTTTAACGTGATCAAAGCTCTGGTGTTGGATACATTTCCTCTTGCCTCTCTTACATTAAGCAAGTAACTGTTTTTATCACTTGTTTAACTGCAGCTTCTTAAGTCTAAGATGGACAATAATACAGGCCATCTGACCCCTGGAGTAGCTTTATTTTCTTCTTGAAAACAAGTCTCTTCTGTTCTATGCCATTTGTCTTGACTGTAATAACACTTGTATTCAAATCATAGTCCTTGTAGCTAATCACAGTATCTAGTCCCTTCTGTCTCTAAAATTAAAACATCAGCATTCTCCAAGCTCTCATCTCGTAGTTCAGTTACAAATGATAGTTTGATTCTTAGTTCTGTCCTTTCTCTTTGAAAATCTTTCTATTTTTAAATGTAGCTTTATGTTGTGAGTCTGCACCTCTGAAAAATGTCATCAGACTTGAGGCATATCCTGAAATTTCTCAAGTTTACAACGTCTAGGGCAGAGCAATCTTGCCTTTGTAACAGGAAAAAAAGTACGTAAGAAGTATAATTCTCTTTGCCTGTATGATACATACAGTTCTGTTTACATAATTCATATTATGATTACACTTATTTGCTTGAACAGGAGAGGACATGGTATGTGGATTTTTCAAGTCTTATGAGTTCCTTCGGAATTTTTTGAATGCTCAAAAATTAAGGATGTATAAAATTTATGTGACTTAAATATTTAAACATGGTTTCCCTTAAATATTTTTGAAATCATGCAGGGATCTGTTTGTTATCCCTTGTTAATTTAGGTTTTAAGAGAATTAAATCATTAAAACCTGTGAGATTTGCACTGCACTGTTAAAGTTAATGAAAGGTTTGTAGTTTATAGCAATGGGCTTGCAGGATCAGTAGTCACCCAAGTACTTTTAAATAAGGTCCTAATTACAAATGGAAACATAGTGAGTATGTGTAGGAACATTCATCTCTGCTGGAGTAGAACATCGGTGCCTGTTCATTTTGCTAGGTAACCATCTTCCCACCCTGTTGGCTTGTATCAGCATAACACCATTGCAGAGATGGTTTGCATTTTTGGCCAGTGAAAATTTCTAGGGAGTTCCTATCTTTTAAAAGCAGTGAAATTAAGAACAAATTTTACTGAAGAATCAGCTGTTATGACGCTTTTGCTTGATTGGCAAG
Organism: Psittacus erithacus; assembly: GCA_009867235.2. Taxonomy (NCBI): domain Eukaryota; kingdom Metazoa; phylum Chordata; class Aves; order Psittaciformes; family Psittacidae; genus Psittacus; species Psittacus erithacus. The sequence goes on from WYDI02014853.1 coordinate 29,207, forward strand.
GGTGAGAGCCCTAGCTTCAGGCATTCTTTGTGCTGTTTATTGATACAATGCTGTGTCTACTTTCCAGGAGCTGTGAAGAAAATCTCTTCCAAGGAGTTTGCAATCTAATTCCCTAAACCTGCATTAGAATGCAAGGAACAAAAGGCTGCAGACTTGTTTCTTACTGCTTCGTACATGTCCATGTAGGTGCCTGTATCCATTACACTTTCCACACTGATCAGAGTATAAGGAGGGGAGAAGGGAAACAGAAGAAATATTACTGCCTTTATTTAAATGCAATGTTTTTTTTAACACTGCAAGTAGTGTTGTGACTTTTTCCCCTCATAGTTCCTTTCAATAGACAGAGGGCTGAATATGGCGTTGCAATTCCACCTAGAGGCGGGATCGTTCAAAATTAGGTAAATGGGTACAAAACTTGAGACAAATTTCACATCATTGTGTGAAGGCGTGGGATCTGAGCCTATACTTAATGGTGTGTAGTTATACAGTGACTATGTTCTTTGAAATACTGATGCTCCAAGAAGGACCTACCTGTGTTAGGTGACTATGTGAAAGTTCCATGATTTGGATCAGCTTTACCAAGCAGCTGACATTTGTTAGTACTCACAGTGATTACCTAAGAAAGGCTGCATTGTGTGTTTTAAACCAAAAATCCATTATGTTACTCCTTGTCAAAAACTTGCAAAACAGTGGCTAGTCATTCAGTTTTATTTCTTGGCATTAAGTAGTTCCAGCAGCTAAGTGTTAGTAAAATCTGCAGTTTATTTACGATTACAAGAAATAAAAGCTGTGATCACAGTGTAAAGTAGTAGTTAAACAGGTTAAACAAAGTTCTTTAAACAAGAATTGAAATTGAGTATTTAATTTGGCTGACATACCAGTGGGAGATGTATTTGGTTCTTCACCTTGGACTTATTTAGTATTTTCCTGACTTGTAGGGGAAGGAGAATAACAGATATTACCAAAAAAAAAATTACACTGTATAATTTTATGCCACTGGTATATTTGACTCAGCTAGTTAGGAAGAAATTTTAGCCAAAAGAGCAGAAACCAGAGAGATCTTTCTGTCATGATGTAATTCTGTTGCTGCTCAATTCATTACTTATTCACGCAACTCAGTCCCACTCAGCTGAAGCATCTTAGTTGCAGTGAATTTGGGTAACAGAGCTGGGCTTTAAAAAAAAAGTTTATTTGGTGACATTAAAAACTGTTTCTGTTATGAGTAGGGATTTCAGTGATGACGCTGTGTCACTGGTGATTCCCTGGGTATTTTTGAGTAATTCTGTTAACACAAATGTCGACAGAGTCTTTGAATGTGATAGGAAAGGTACCGTAACATGGTGAGTGTGTGTATACCCATGATTTGATTTATAGCTTATATCCCACATATTGATAACTTTGGTCTTGGAAAAAAAAGCCTGTCATGGAGTGGGAAAGATGCTCAGTTTCCTAGTATAACCTTGAAAAACTGCATTTAGGATGTTGTGACACAGCATAACTATCTATGTTTAATGTAAAACTGTAAGTGAATGTTGCTTTGTTTTCAGATACATGACACTCAAGGTAAATTTTAAAGCTTGTCTGTTATGTTATGTTTCAGGAAACCTTCTGACCTGCTGCTCTCTAACCATTAGACTTACCCAAGGGCGTACTTGCTACTGCTTGTATTCTGTTTCTCCTATGTGAACAAATTGGCACAATGTATGAATAGCCCTAGCCACGCAGAAAGAGACCTGCTTTGCTTCTCACTCTCTCTCCCCCTGGGCAAATCTGATATGGAGATGCACACTATAACTTTTTATACCTGTAGGGAAAATGTATGAGAAATCCTGCTGGAAGGATAATGATTCAAGCATGATAAACCACTGAAAACCAGCCAGTTCTCTTTCAGTGACACCTGCTCTCCTCTCCTCATTTTCATTTCTGAAGAAGTTAACTGATGAAAGGACTATGTTCTCCCCCTTCGCATATTACATTAACATGGGGGAACACGGTGTCTGTGTTGCATTACTTTTCATTGTTCTTTGTAAAACAGCTACAAAAAATAAGCTCATCAGAAAAGAAAGTAACACACCTTCACTGATGGACTGTGCTTAACTATTGCTTATTACAGTAGCTTTTGAGGAAATTAACTGTAATAATTCACTTATTTGTGTGGTACTCATTATGCAAGTAATAAGGAAAAGGGCATGGATTTCAAAAAGTTTTTGATCTGAGACTTAAAGCATCTGACTTTGTAATTCTTGTAACTTCTACCAACTATGAGTAGAGACAGCGTTATTCTTGGGCCAGATACCTTAATTTTGCACAAGTTTCATAGAGGGTCTCTGTAGTCATTTAATGATATTCATATCAGTTTTTTTCTTGCTTTTACTAAATTACTTACTTCCCTGAACTGCTGTGTCAATAAGTCTCCTGAATTTATTTCACAGCATAAATATGAAGCCCTTTTAATATTTCTAATATATACTGTAATGTTGTTTCACTGATTGAGTTTGTACAATCCCCTAGCTGGCCACTATTTACACGGAGGGTCAGTGGGTTTCCAGTATTTTCTATCTGTCTGCTGTGTGTGTAGAGTCATGGTTTGCCATCACTATGGAATTTAACAAATTTGAAGTAGACACATCTTTTCAGAATAAAGTTTTGTGGGGTTTTTTTGTCTTCCCTCCTCTTAGCTGAAATTTTACATTGTCATACTTTGCATTAATTTTCTTTTGGTTACAGTTCCTAAAATACCTAGATTCCATAAATCTTCATAGGTAATCTTTGAGTGTTACTAAATATATTCCAAGGTAAAACACTAATTGTGTAGTAAGAATTCTGCCCTAACACAGTTTTGTTGTCTATTTTGCAAGCTTACAGAGCTGAAAGGGTCATAATACGTACTTGACATGTGTGCATGAGAAGTGGGAATATTAAACTAGAAAACCTTGTAAAGGAGGTTAGGATACTGTCTTGGTTTCAGAGGCTTAAATCTCGGCGCCTGAAAGGTAAGCGAATTCCAGTGTTTCTGTGGAGTGATCAAGGTCTTTATCAGTGTACATGAAAGTAGATATGTGACAAACATACATTTACTATAAAATGTTGGTTTTGAGGAAATAGTCGTCAACCAGAATTGAGTTGAACAGCAGTGTCATCTCTAAATGATTTGCGTTTTAAATTGCTTAGTTTTTGCCTGTCTGACCCTTTATTTAGGATAATATATGTTAAGAGTGAAAAAACCCGAAAACTTTTTATATGTAGACTAGAGAAGATAGGGGCCCAACTGATTAAATTACATTCCAGTTAAGTGAATTTAGACATCTAAGGAGGCAGCTTTGACTGCATAATTTTAGAAGCTTTCACTCTTGAATGCAGTGGTTATATGGGAGGAAGAAACAGGCATACTTCAATATTGATTACAGGTTATTCCTTATTTATCTGTTCATTAATAACAGTCACCTTGAGTGATAGAGGACAGAAATTGGAAGGCTGTTCCTTAAGAATTTCTGTGCAACCAGGCTGTTTTGGGCAGCTTGACTATCTATCATCACCCTGACATTGTACATATCAGGAGTGACAAGTCCAGCAGTATTGTTTGGATAAATAGTGTTGTTTGACAGTAAACGTCTGTCTTGCTCAAGAGCTCCCTTTTCCCAACAAAACTTTCAGTGTTCACTGACCTAAGAATTATGAGTGTTTATAGGGTCACAATTAGCATAAAAAGCTTGTGATGTTAGAAGGATGTGTTGATGAACACCGGGCTTAATATCTGCTGGTTACCTGTATTTGGCTTGTGACATTGTGACAATGATGTTCATTGTTAGAGATAAAAATATCATGAGCAAGGCACGTTCCACTCTACATTTGGAGTCCAACTCAGGTGGAAAACCACATGGAAGCATCAAAAGCGCAGCAGACATGCATTAATTTGGCACAGTTTGTCAGACAGTTATGTTGATGCGTCCCTTGCAATCGGTGCTTATGCCTCATAATTGGTGTTTAACTTTTTTCCCTGCTTGTTCTCAATTACAAACCTCTGTCATTGCTACTAAGTGACTCTGCACATGCATCAATTTATTATGCAAGGCACAAACGTGCTGTTCCACGTATCTGTACCAGTTCATGTCTCTGTCCATTGCTTATAGAGCAATGTATAGGGGTAGAAGCAGCAGCTGTTTATAGAGTAGGCTCTCTTTAAAGTAGGCAAGTAACTCTCTTTAGAGTAGGCCAGGAAAGCAGCTGAGGTAGTTAGATACCTATGTAGGGAGTGAGTAGTTAGAAAATATGGGATGACAATGGAATGAGTAATGCACACTTGTCCTTGACACATCAGCTGTTGTTTGTCCTTTCAAACTTTAGAGCTATTATTCAGTGGCCTAGGAGAAATGGCTATGTTAGTCTATATCCCTGCCAAAGTGAAAATGCTTGCTGCAGCAGGCTTTAAAAACTTTTATCTGTAATGGCCTGAAACATGAAGTGGTTTCACTGTGTAATTATTTCACTGATGAAATATTTCAATAAGGAAGTTCTTATCAAAATTTCTCTTTTCTGGTCTTCATCATTTACTTCTAATCCTTGTGTGTCACACTAGATAGATCTCCTCCTTCTTGGAAGTTACGTCTGTCAAATATTCATGGGTACTTATGCTCGCTCTTCACTGTTAGCAAAGATCCATGTGTTTAACTCTTAATCTTTCTCCATAAATCAGTTTCTCAGTCTTATTATTCATGTTACTCTTCACAGCTTGGTGGTGAATATTACCAGAGCTGCACACAGCATTTTAAGTGGAATCACAGCTAATAGAAGTAATGATTATTGCTTTTCTGCAGTATGGTTTCATCTCCTGTGATCACCAGGAATGCTTTAAAGACTACCAGTAGCACATCCTTTATGTCAGGTGTTTCGTCATTGTCTAGTTGGATATTTCAGTCTTGTTTCTTATTTAACTTAACCACTTACATCTTGGCAGGAAACAAAATTTTTGCCTTTGAGCTGCATCTGTGCATAAGTGATTTTGCTAATAGTGAGCCTGACCTACAGCTCTGAGATGACACCTTGACTGCAAGGTCATAAGGTGTTCCTTACAATAAAGAACTAACACTTTTATTATTCAAAATGGTGTTAAATCCCCCCAAATCCATACCTAGTTTCAAGAGAGAATTCTATTGTTTTCTGCTGGGAAAAATTTCCTGTAGATTTTTCAGTTTATGAATGAAAAATATTATTTTTTGTTGTTTTGTTTTATAGCAGTGAGGTGGTGTGACTTACAGTTAGAAGGAACTCAGGCTTTCAGTGCACTACCTTTACTTTTGTTTCTTCTCTTTGTTTAAATGCATCATTTTCCTTTTTAAAAGCTTACTATTAAAATGTTTGCAAATTTGGATTTCATGTGGCCCTGTTAATGCATATCTGAAATTTTTAAGAAATAAGCAATCTGTGGTGGTTTGTGTTTTCTGTTTCTCGGTTAGTTGTGTACCAAAGATGGCAGCCACTTCACTAGTAATTTTACTGTGCTCTAGGTGTTCAGAACTGTTGTGGCTGTGATGATTTTACATTGCACTATGCTGATACTACTGTCCTTGTATCATTCCTACTTTTTGAATTGGTACACAAACTTGTATTTGCAGATATAAATCTTAGAAGCAGTCATCCCTGCTTGAGTAGCAATCCACGGCAAGTAAAGAATGACTCTATTCAAAATGCATTGTCAATTTGCTTAGTATGTATTTTCCAGCTGATCATTTGTGCTTTTAACCTCGATATTGCAATGGATAGAAGGGCTCCAGGCCATACTTGTAGCATCTCCATCGGTCATGAAATAAGTCAGTTCAAATACATCCTCCTCTTTGCACTCTGCTTTTCTGTGTTAATGGTAAACAAATATCCTATAATTTTAAATATTTAAGCTTTCTTTGGTAGCACTTTGCAGTACACAGAAACATGTGTTGGTAGTAATATTCACCTTTCTGTAGAAGTTTTGGTGTGTTTGTCATTAATTTCCAGTCTTTAACATGGGCGAGGAGTAAAATTGTAAAACGTTGGGGCAAAGAGTGACTCTTTATTTCTGGCCTGAACAGGTCAATTTCTACTGAAAAACAGGGAGCAGAGAATGCTTGTTTGGTCAAGGAAGAAGTGTATAATCTGAATTACTGTTAGAATAAAATGCACACCTTTCTGCAGACCTTGCTTTCAGGAAGGAAAGCTGTTCCTTTTCAGATATCTCATAAATCATATGTGTTATTAGCAAAGCTGACATACTACTAAGAAAAGATAAAATACTCAACAAAACAAAAGCCAAAGTGCTGTAGAATGCAGAGTGCTGCTACATTATTAATAGTGCTCCAGAAAGTGTTGAAATAGCACAGTACAGTTGTGTAGTGTTTAGAAGAACTCTTGTAGCATGTGTTAAGAGAATTTTAATTATTGGATTTATGGATTTATGGACATGAATTAATGAAATGAGGCTATTTTTTGCTTGCTACTCAAGCCTTACTTGTATTATATAATGAGAAATGTAACAAGGAAGTACTTTCTAGGGTAAACTGCTTCATAACTATGAGTGATGTACAGAAATATGTTAGTTTCAGTAATGAGTCCATTTCAAATAGACATGGTGCCTTTTGGGACCTTTTTTTTTTCCTCATACAGTATGCAGTCTTTTTCTGAGCTCCGCGCTGCTGACTCTGAAAGATGCAGTTTGCAGCTCTGTCTTCAGTAGTTCAAGCAGGAGGGCTTGGGCATGCCCTTTGAGAGTGATTGCCTTTCTCTTGTCATCTTATGAGTGGGGTTGTTGAAGAGAGATTCCTTTCAATAAAGAAAGGGAAGAGATGACAGGCAGGAGATTCTCAGCATTACAGGATTCTGTACCTGCCCTTGGTGTAAAACTTTGACCTTTCAGACATGCTGGTAAAGCATGGAGGGCATTTTGTTATTGTTTTTCAGATAGCCAGCCCTTGGCTGTCACATATTCCACAGGAGGAGTATGCACAAAGGTGTTTCTGTAAGCATTGGTTCAGTCTGTTCCTTTGAATGTAGTGATAAAGTTCCCAGTTCTGGTTTCTGGCTTCACCGCTGCTCACAGCTACAAGTGTAAAGAAGTTCCTCATCAGTTGTGCGCCGAACTAGATCAGTGTAAGTGGTATCTATCAGAATTTTGGCATTGAATCTGTGTCAAATCTTGATCTTCAAAGCACAAATGATGGAAGCAAGAGCTATATATTAGTCTTAGTAGCTGTGTTATAGCAAGTTTTGGTGGCAGACCATGTGCATGCTTGAGATTTTGATTATTGATGTGTCAATTTTTTGACATGGAGAAGGCATTTTAGCTTAAGTGGTTGCATTGTTTTGCTTAAAATGAAAGCATATATAAAAAATTTATCCATTCAGACAAGATTGCGGACTTCAACCTGAGCAGCTCGTGAACGTGCTAAGTTACAAGCAGCTGAAAAAATCTTATGATGAAGGGAAAGGAAAATCTTAAATATTGTTTTTGTAAGCCTGTTCTGTATGTGAAAACAAACTTCAAGCCATAATCAAGGACGGTATTACCTTGAAGCTGGCAGAGCTTTAAGAGAACCTCATGGCTTGGCAACATGAATGTGTATTGCTGACACCTTTCTTTTATGAGATGCTCAAACAAATGCTGATAAGCAGTGCTGATTAGGAGACAGGATGGAAGCAATCTTGTTTAATGGTTTATAGGTATGTCTGGGATCGAAACTTTGTCTCTGCTTATTAGAAAAAAAAACCTGTGGAGAGAATAGCTTACTCTGAATATCCAAGGAGCTGGGACAATCCGCTTGCTGAAAGTTGCTGAATTTGAAAGTTACCACCTGTTAACAGTACAACAATGCCTAAATATTGCATTTGTTCTTTCTTGTAAGACATTGAGCCTCTATTGGAAAATCTCAACACTTCAGTAGCATGTGGTGAAGATGAGTAGGAGTTCATCTGGCTGTCTAAATGTGGAAAAACATGCTGGCCTGCTGATTCTTCTTCATGTAGCCTTAGCATTAAGAGGAATTTGCTTTGCATTATGAAGCTTGCTGATGTCAGATGGAAAAAAAAAATTAGGCCCAGATGGCATGATGTCTAAATAGAGCTGAGTACGAAGTGTGCATATAAAAAGAGGCCAATCAGTTTCTGCTGATCCTGTGTAAGTATGAGGAGGAAGAAAAATACTTGCTTTTTAATTTATCTTCCTTAAAGAGACCCAAAGTATGTATGTGTTGTAGCTGAACAGAAACCTGAGTGACAGAAGCCTCTCATTGCTTTTAGCAGGGCAGTTCTGTCATTAGTTAGATTTCCTATCTCAGTCATTTTTAAAACTTTCTGTTATCTGGAAGCTTAATTTCATAGGTAAACAAACATCAACCTCTAAAGATGGGAAAAAATAGTAGTTGATGGTAATTATAGTAATTGCTCTTGATTTATTAAAATCTTCAAGTAAGCAAAAATTTTTCATGTGTATTTGAGTAGGTTGGCTACTAATTCAGCTAGACAGGAACAATATGTCCAAATTTCTAGTCGCACATATTTCTAGTTAGGCTACTACTAGAAGATTTGCTTTTAAATAAGAACCATTGATGCTCATAAAATAAAACTTGTGAAAGATTCAAGGAAGAAAATCTTTAGTGTTGTTTATTTCTCACCTTTAAAGTGGGAAAGCCAGGTGCTTTTTCTGTTTTAATCAGTAATAGTTTCCTTCAAACAAATTGGGAAAAAACCCCGTAGGCAAGGTAAAACATCTTATATGGACTAAGTTTGATTTCTTTTATACCCTTTATACTTATTCTAAGATAACTCTAGGTTAGATTCTGGCTTCTATACTTATTAAGGATAAAAAATAAAAATCAAGCTTACAGTCTTGTTCAGTTACAGGCTGGTCATGTAGCTCTTATTTTGCAGACTTTTACATGCAGCAGTGTTATGCAGCAGTGCTCTAACTCTTTGGTGTGAGTTTATAATGTTATGTGTCCATAGCAAGAACTACAGTTGTTCTTTTTAATTTGGACAAGAAAGGTGAAAACTCAGACATATACTTCGATTCTTCTGCAGTAAAATTACATCCTTGACTAACAAGCTTTTTGCTGTAACTTTCAGTTATTCTGCTGATTAAAAATTGCCCTGAAATATTTTGTATATAAGGTCTGCTTTTAAAGATTATTGCTTCTTAATAAAAACTGGTTTAGCTTTACCAGATATGAAATACCCTCACCTTTGCACTGCTTTATTAGAATCTTCTTGGTATGAGTGTTTTTCTGCTCTTTTTATCATTCTGTTGTGAACAGGGATCTTTCTAGTGATACGTATGTGAATATATTTGTTATATATGTTCTGTTTTTTCATAGAGTACCTGGTGTCTAGGTAGTGGTTGTGGTCTGAGACATCCCTGGCCCCACCCCAAAAAAGGTCATGAATCACAATCCATGTCAAACAGATTTATTTTAAAGGATGAGAGGAGGAACCTGGTCTACTAGGAGGTGCCCCTGCCCGTGGCAGGGGGGTTGGAAATGGATGCTATTAAGGTCCTTTCCAACTCCAACCATTGTTTGACTCCATAAGCCTCTACGCGAATGAAGATGACAAAAGATCTCCCATACATCTTTTTTTTTTTTTTTACTTTTAGTGTTTTATAATGTATCTGAAACTTGGAGGAGTAAACAGAAGCAATAAAGTGAACTTCACAGGATGTCTAAACTGGAGGGGTTCAAAGATTTAAAGAGGTTCTCCATCCTTTTATTTGTCTAAAATCTAGCTGCACCCTTATTCACTGAGTTGCATTGTTACAGCATTCTGTGGGTGGCAACTTTTTCACAAGCACTAGGAAAAGCATTTGAGAGTAAGATTTATCCCATATCTCTCTCTTCAGTAGCCACGGGTAATATCATTGCTCTCTAAGCTTCATCCAGGCAGTAAAGGTTTATGCTGGTTCTCACTTGGTAGAAAACCCCTAAAATACTCCTGTTCTCCTGTTCTAGTAATTCTTCCCTTGGCTTTGTTACTCAGAATTGATCCCAAAGAAATAAAACCAAAGCAAAATGAAGACGTTGAACCTCACAGTTCAGTGTTCTTTTAAATGAGAAGATAAGCAAAAAGCCAAAAATCTGGTTTTGTGCTTTTTTGCATTTGCATGTGGAAATTTGCATTTATCCGGAAACAGATGATGCAATAATCCTTTTTATCACTATTGATTGCATTTTATTAAGAATAGTCCAAGTGGAGATACAAGAATTGCCTTCTGAAGCCTTTAAAGTCATGACGGCTGACTTTCATAGCTGTTAATTTGGTTTGCTGTAGCATTTATCTACCTTAAGCGTTCTGGTACTTGTCCATCAAAATTTTATTTTTACTTACAAAACTTTGCCCTACCCCCCCAAAAAAAAAAAAAAAAAAAAGAGTGATAGTCTTCAGAAAATAGCACATGTACAATGTGTTACCTAGGTTCATTTTGAAACCTGCTCACTCTGCTGTAGGGTGGAATATGACTCTAAGGAAATACTCTGTATAATATAGTGGAGGAAAATAGATTTTGTTGTGACCTTTAAGTTGAGCTTTTTTGTTCTGAACCACATTATTTTGCTAAATACGAGGGAGCTGGAGCCCAGCCTGTGACCTTTTGTTATCATGCAGCTTTGAGAAATGGCAAAAGTCATTCTGATGCTCAGAAGCTCCATAACAGAGATAACTGTGCTTTTTTTTTTTCTTTAAGGAAAAGAACCCACCAACCTTGAAAAGATTCATTGCAGTACAGTACTATACCAGAACAATGTCACCATTTCAATATTGGCATAGATTAAGGTTTCTTACACAGACATCTAAAGTTAATCCATGTTGTCCTCAGCCCTTTTGGTCCCAGAGGTTCTCAATACCCCTGAGGAATGGATTTTCACTTGAGCAGTCCTTTCAAGTAAGGAAGCTGTAGCATACAACTGATTAAATGATTTATCCTTAAAGTTTTGTTTTTGTGGGTTTGTGGCCTTGTATCTTTGCTGTCATAGGATAGTTGACTTTCAGATGGTGTCTTATTCGTAGCTTGCTAATTGAGAGATACAATGTCTAGAGGAAGCAAAGGTGTACTTAAATATTGATGTTGCAATTTAATCTTCTTCCTTAATCCCTTTTCTGACTCAGCTGCTTAGTGCTAAAGGAGGCTGATTTGTTCCTGTCACTGAAAGCTGTCTTTCTCTGATCTTTACAGTGCAGTGTTACCACTGAATGGTGATGACCTTCCCTGGGGTGCCAGATCCTGCAAATGTGGCACCTGTTCAAGATCTCTTCTTCCTCAGAACTGGAGTGTTGGGGGCTTGCATGACACTCTGTAGTGCTTTGCAAAGCTGTTCTCAGCCACTGTGTGTTGGGATAGATTCAGAGCACTGAAAAACAGTTGATGTAGTAGCTACCTGTGGCTCAGGGTTAACTGAAGCTTTCCTTTTATTTGTTTCAGCTAGCAGGCTGACAAATCAAGCTGGTCCCAGGCCGTCTCCTATGGTTCTCCAGAGCTGGTATACCATTGCCTGAGCAACCTTGGTCCTTCAATGTCCCTTTGTAAAATAATTACTGAAGATTCTTCGTGTAGATATTCCCCTTATCTCCTTTGCCAGAGAGGATCACCCTTTGTGCTTCTGACATTTTTCAGTTCTGATCATTGACCTGGTTATGAGCCTGTTTCTGTGGCAGGTGAAGTTACATTGTAATAAGAGGCACTCTGTTCTTCCCAACGAGTTGGTCCTCAGGTAGCCCTGTAGTTCATTTTTTGTAAAATTACAGTGTATTCACCCTGTGCCAAAGCCTCTTTTTCTGGCAAGAAAGGCTTTCTGGATATCACTGAGTTTAAGTACATTCTTCCAGGTCATACACAGATTTAGAATTAGTTCTATAAACCTGTTAATGAGAACAGGGAATCCAGTCATTACTAGCTCTTTAAAACTACACCCAATGAAAAACAAATGTTTTTGATAGTGTTAGAAGTGGAGCTGTGGAGCTATATTAGTGATTGATGTCCTAAGCAGTATGTTTCAAGTTGCATTCAGACCATGAGATGGATTGCTTTATTTTGATTGATGTGGTTGTGCTTTATAGAAGGAAAGGACTTCAGAAACACTATTTATCTTTTTAAAGCACAGTCTAACGGCTGAAGTCTTCCGTGTAGACAGATTGTACTGGCAAGTTTAGATCTGGATCCAGTTTGCTACTTGAGACCACTGCTACATTTCCAGCAGATAGGCTCTGGGAGTTTGTAGATGATGAAGATAAATAATGTGCATCCACTGTGTCACTGACAGCTGATGCTGTTCTGTTTTTAAGCCTCAGTTCCTTCCATTTACAACTATAGTTCTTTCATCTCTGCCTTCCTCTTCAGCCCTGGGCTCTCAGGAGGAGTTGAAGCACTGCAAATCATTAGTCAGATACCAGAGGCTCTGCTGAGTTGTTAATCTAGGACCAGGTAGATTGAGGGATTGGAAAAAAAAGAACAGTCCTGGGCTACCGAGTCTTCTGGGTACTCCGTACTGATGGAGCAAAATCTGAAACAGCTTGACCAGTCAGACGCACAACACTTAAGCAGTGCTTGCTTTAGAAAGCTGTATTCTGAAAATGCCTGAGAGATGATGGGACAAGGCAGCCCACAGCAATTGTAAAAGGATCGTGTTTTCAGTTAACAAAGTGGCTTTAGAGTGCTTTTGTTCACTTCTAGAGAACTGAAGTGGACAGGAAAGGAACAACACTAGGAAACTTTGGAGACCCTTGATCCTATGGGACAGTGTAGTAATATGAGGTGGTGGTGGGGAGTCAACTCTGATTAACATTTTGTACAGATGTATTAAGGCAGTGGAAATAAGGATATGTAAGTAGTGAAGAGCCAATGGCATGCGGTGGCTAGGCATTAAAGGAAAAACAGAAGGGGGCATGGCAGAGATGCAGCAATAGGTCTGTTAGAGCTTTTTAGTTTGCTAGGTAAGGGATCAATACCTCATTAGAGAATGTGTCTGAAACTTGTGGATGTGGGAATGCTTTCTGAGCAAGGAAACTGAGAAATCTTTCTAATGAAACCCACCATCCTAATGATGAAGGAAGTAGGATATTTGGTGTGCTGCAGAGCACAGCTCCCTATTTGTATTGATTTAGAGTTGGCTGGTAGCAATAGTGATGTACTGCACTCATACAGGTACAAAACCTACCAGGCCTCAAACTGTCTGAGCTTTTAGTTCATCAGTTAGCAGAGCTGCTTCAGTCTGTACTCATTTACTAGTTCATTCAACTGAAACATTTTCTTGAGGACATGTGGTTCCTGTCTACTGATCTGCTTCAATCCAGCTGATGTCTGATGTGGAGAGGAGGCCTAATTTCTTTAACTTGCCATTGCCAGCTCTAAATGTGGCATTAAAAAATTGCATGTAGTGTCTGTAGTCCTGAAACGCATATGAAAGGCCAGAAGGCTATTTGCTACTCATCTCTTTTTGCCTGTAGGCTTGCTTACTTTCTTGATTACCTTCTTTCCTGTGATGACAGGAAAAAAAGCTATTTATGTAGTCAGTGTCTTGCTTTGGGGTTGTGTAAGATGTATTATAGGAAGAGTAGAGAGCCTGAATACACATCCTAAATAATGGTGGTCTCTCTAACCATAATTTAGAATTTTCATAGTTTTTTGTTAGACCACTGGAGGAACAATACAGTCCTATTCAACACATCAGGAGATACATAAATTCCTATCTGTGACAGAAGAATGCTTACTATAATAATACTACAGCAATTTGTCTTTGTAGTCAAAGTATAAATCCAAGAGCTGCGGCTCGTATTTCACATAATTAATAATGCCTCACTTTATTTTCCTTTTATTTGTTTCAGTTTTGTTTAACACGCAACAGCAAATTGAAGTCTGAGTTGTTTAATTTGTGTGAAACAAGTGAGGCAAGGGTAGGTCCTGTGTTCACTGAAGGTTAGTTAAAGTGCTGGACAAACACAGACAATACAAGTTCCATTGCGCATAAGAACAAAACTCAATCTTTCAACATTTTTAGGAAGCATTTATTGTGGCTTAGTTCTGAGACTTCCAGTCCTGTTTGAAAAAAATGGAGAAAGTTTTTTCACTCACAATTATTAGGGAAAAGGACATCTAATCTGATCACTAAAAGTGGATATTGGATAAGCAATGATGTTTGACATTGCTTTTTATCTTCCTGCCAGTCAGAGTTCTCTGTAAATTTAGCTTATTGTGTCTTCTGGATGTACATATTTGTTCTGTGCCAGAACTCCTGTTTTCTTTCAACCCTAAATATCAACTCAGGTTCATTGTTATTTTTGCCTTGCTTAATTTTTTTTACCTCTGGTTGATACTCTGTCATGGTTTAAGTCCAGCGGTAACTCGGAAAACCACTCAGTCTCTCTCTCACTTCTCTCCTCCCTTCCTCCACCCCCTCGCTCTTGGAGGGATGGGGAGGAGAATTAAAAGAATGTAACTCCCATGGGCTGAGATAAGAACAGCCCAGTAACTAAGGTATAACACAAACCACTGCTGCTACCACCAATAATGATAATGGAAATAACAAGGGGAGCGAATACAACCGCTCACCACCCGCCAACCGATACCCAGCCCAACCGAGCAGTGATCTAACCCTTCCAGGTAACTGCCCCCAGTTTATATAGTGGGCATGATGTGTTGTGGTATGGAATACCTCTTTGGTCAGTTTGGGTCAGGTGTCCTG
>WYDI02014855.1:0-11464 GCA_009867235.2 Psittacus erithacus
AGGACAGGCTGGGGGGGGCCGGGGGGGGAACGAGCAGGCTACATGGTTTTCTAATTTAAGACTAAGCTTAAACCACAACAGCCATCCATTAAAAAAATCCCTCTGTGTGACTTGAGGAGGCATCCAGGCTGAAGCTGGGGAATGTTTGTTTATTCCAAGGGGGTTGTATGATTTCTTTAAAAGATCAGAAGAAACATTGCGTCAATGAGGGGAGAGAAAGGCAAAACACTGACATCTTAGTTTAATGAACCATTCACTAAAAAGCTACATAGTAACAGTAAGAAGTACATGCCAGGCTATTGTACTTTATTTTACATACACCTCGTTAGAGCTCCTGTTTTCCACAGTGGAAACTGTGGAAGTTGCATTTCAATTTATTTGCTATCATTTTGTTTACTAATAGTGTACAAAGACTCAGGTTCCTCAGGAGCACAGATAACCAGCGGAAAAGCTAAACTGCTTCGACACAGGGAGAGAGTACAACTCACCCCTGCACACCTCCTGTCCACTACTGCCACGGTAACAACGGGGTGTAAATCAAAGCACCTTCCACGGTACATACTTGAGACAACCGGCCTCAGATCCCAGGCTTCTTGGATTTGAGAATGCCAGGCTGGGAAAAGCCCTGTGGGGAAGTCAGAACGGATCAATTTCTTATAATCCTCTTAAAAAGGTAAATGAAGGTCCATTCTGAAACACATGGTGTTTCTTAGTCACTCTAGTTCCTGTATTGTGAGCCTGTTTCTGAATTGTTTTCCCTTAATTGCATGAAATTTTGTTCTAATAGTCTACATATACTATATCATCAATACTATTTGTAATATCACAGAATGGTTTGGGTTAGCAGGGACCTTAAAGCTCACCCAGTTCCAACCCCCTGCCACAGACAGGGACACCTTCCACTAGACCACATTGCTCCAAGCCCCATCCTGGTCTTCTTTATTTAAATACATATATATCAAAATACCAACTTATTAATGCCCAGTCTGTATTTTTTCATCTTGCACCCACCTTATCTACAAACTGAAAAATTTCCTTTACTTGACCTTTACCTACAGATGAAACCATCCCTTCTACAGGGTCACCATAAGCATCCCTTTTTTTCTGGTTGTACCAAACCCCATTGCTCATAGGATTTACTGTGTTTAAATTCAAGATGGTTTTTACCCTTTTGTACTCAAATGCAACATCTTCTCTTCATCCTGATATATACAATAATACCTAAATTTGTCAAGTTTGATACTGGCTTGCAGGATGACTGCAAGTATGACTTTGGTGAGCAGATCCTGGTGCCACCTCCTCATTGGTATTATTCTTGAATTCACTGTGCAGTCAATAACAGTTTTCCACACACCTTTGTAAAAGCTCCCTAAAAATCTACTTTTAAGTGAATGCTAAAGCAACAATATCCTAGTCACAACGCCTTCATGTCTGTTATTTAAAGCACAGTACCATTACAGCTGTATGCCAGTAATGTAAAGCTCATCATGTTTTTGCTCTATAGCATTAAAAACTTGACCCAAGAACAAGTCCATCCTATGTACCTTTTAAGCCACACAAAGACAAAATAATTTATTACTATTTACATTGCTTTCAGTATTTTGGAGTTGCTATTTAGATGGCCTTAGCAATAACGACTGCAGCAAGCTGGAGCAGGTTTGCCATAAAACAGAACCCAGCGTAGCACTAAAAATAAAACCTGGGTGTCTTGGAGCCTGGGAAAAGTACAGCAATGATACAAGGGATTCAATGCAAACTGCACAAGGTATTTCCTACACAGACAATCTTATTCATTAAGTCGAACAGGTAGGTATTTATAGTCAGAGAATAATCCAGAGCTTCTACAGGTTTCTTTGCCGCTCCCATCACTCCTGTTCCCCTTTGCCATGCGTTTCTTCTCTCACACTTTATTCGTCTGCCCTCCTCCAACTTAGGTGCCTCGAACCAGGCTGAGGCCAACTATTCCTCCATGTCCTGGTTATGTCCTACTCCCCCCCATGCCCAAATGATGAGACACAGGTAAAGGCTGAAAATCCATCACAGCAAGGACTCAGCAAGCTCCGATGCACGATGCCCTTGCCTCTTGGGTAAGAAACCAACATTTTCAGCCATTTCTTTGTACTATGCAGTAATTATAGCCCTCGTTTTCCCCCCTTTCCCAGTCTATCCCATTTCTCTCTTTTACATATTATCACTTTTCATAGGGATATTTTCCCTTTTATCCTCCTAGCGCTCTCAGTGCTGAGCCTGTTATGTACTGCACATCCATCACTTCAGCATTATGATTAGGAGGCAAATTCTGAAAATCCTTGTACTACCACAAAACTTGTAAACTAAGAAACCCCACCTTAGATTTCATCACTTTATCACTGTTCTTGTCTCCTTCCCTGGATACCCGCTGCTGATAGCCATCAGAGACAGGATATTGAATTAGACATGCTTGATCTGCATTGGTGCAGCTGTTCTTACAGATTTATTGCTAAAACAAGTGCTTCTGCCAGACCTAAGAAAAACAGCAAGAACTAAAGTTACAGACCCTTGCATTTTAACCACAAGCAGCTTTGTTATATGGGAGTCCCCCACTTCATCATCTACATATGATAGACTACTATGAAAAAAGAGTTAATTCTGGTGACGATCAGCACATATGTAAAGTATTCAGGTATTTTCTTTGATAGTGGTAGGAAACATTGAGCATAAAAAATATAGCACAAAATATTTTTCACCTGCTGAGAAATATAGAATCATAGAATGGTTTGGGTTGGAAAGGGCCTTAAGATCATCAAGTTCCAACTCCCCTGCCATGGGCAGGGACACCTCACGCTAAAATACACCACCCAAGGCTCTGTCCAACCTGGCCTTGAACACTGCCAGGGATGGAGCATTTACCACTTCTAGAACTTAAAAACTTTTAAAAAGTTAAAACATAGCAATATATATATATATATTTCCAGGAAATAGGAGAAGGTTTCCTCAGTGGCAAAGTGCCAAGTCCCATTGGCCAAACTTTTCCAACCATACACCCAGCCTTCAGTTCTAGGCCCAAGTCTAACTCTGCTCCCTCACCACCAGTCCTATCTTGCCCAACGCAGAGCAGGAGGCCACTCCAGAAGCTGGGCATCTGAAGGCTCCACCGGCTACTTGCGGGCAGGGCACTGACACACACGGCAGCGCTCCCAGGAGCCAGCGTCTGCAGTTGGTTTTCATTAAGGAACGCGCACGCTTTTGCACTCCACTCAGAACTATTTGGGGGCTCAAGCATATGAGCAGCAACTCAATAATCACATTTCCTTCTCTGCAATGTAAAACAAACACAGTCTCCAAGATCAACTCTTTGGATTTATGTCCTTTTGAAAGAATTTAGTAATTGGAAGGGAAAAAAATTAAACCCCGAGCAAAGTGCACGGGTTCAAAATGTGCAGTAAATACTCTTGAAAGCAATGTTCTCATCTGGGAGTACTGCAACAGATGTTTATCATGAGCTACTGCAACAGTTACTCTAACTCCGAGCCAGATTAACTCTTTGCCATTGGAAACAAGCCTTTTTTCCATGGGCAGCCTACAGAAAACAAGGGGATGTGCCAGAACTGCTGACAACAAGCAGTTAACTGAATGAAGGAGTGGGGAGAAAGCCATAAAGCCCAACTAAATAAACCCAAAAGACTCGATGAACAGGTGTATGTGTGGGTGAGAGGAGGGGAAATAGAGAAACAACCTTGAAACAAAGCCTCCACTGACATTCTGGCCACTGAAGAGGGTACAAACTGAGCCAAATGCCATTTCTGAACAATTCATCAAATAATGGATTTTTACTGCATTTTATTTTTAATAAATAATACTTAAAATTATTAAATTAATATTTCCTATCCCCATCAATAGATGGATTATTGATCTGGGTTTCTTAAGGGCATACCAATATATATCACAGCAACAACTCAGAGGTTCTATTTAAAGATAGTCTGAGTGAAAATGAAAACGGGAAGGTACAAAGCTACAGCTAAACTACGGATCACTCAAGCAGCAATTCAACAGTTCAGAAACATTACAGTAGTTTGCAATATTAAAAATCTACCTCAGGTATCCATACACCAAATGATGGCAGAGTACTCGCCTGGTTTTCTCTCTTTTTGTTTAGTTTTAACAATAATCTAATGGTGTTCTTTGTTCTTATGTAACTAATTAAGAGTACCTACATATGCAATCTGGTATTTACTCCTTAAAGCTACAAATGCAAATCACAATTTAAAGCATCATTATTTAAAGCTGAAATTATTTAAAGCCATTTCCTAACGGGTGCAAATTAGATCCCTGTTTGCACCCTTTCCCAAAGGCAAATGAAGGGCTGGTAAATCCTGCCCAAAGCCATTCCTGTACTCTTAATTTCACCAGCATTCAGTTTTGGGAAACCCTTGAGTATATATGGGTCCCATGAAAAGATCGAGCAGCCCATTCCCTTTCACCACCCAAAAGCGATCAAGCAGAAGAGGTAAGTACACCATGTTTGCCATGCACTTCCCTGAGCATCACCTAGAGCTCCTACATCCCAGGGACGACACAGCGCTGGGTTCCACATAAAACTGCTTGGAAGCAGGGCTGGTTTGAGCATTTATGTACAATTTTCACCCAAGGAAAACACCTTGCCCTTCATATTCCTAGCTGTGGTAACGTTAAGAGTCACAAAACCCAGGAACTTCGGTCTAAACTTCCCTACTGACTAAAAACGATCTCAGCTTCTTGGTGGTTGTTTGGGCTTTTTTTTTCCAAACAGAGAGAAAAACAAAAGCCAATCTGTCAAATGTAAAGAGAATCTAAAAATATTTGTTTATCTAATTGCTAGGCAGAACAATACATGAATAAAAAGCTGCAGAAGTCCCTTCGACTCCACAGTATCCCTGCTGGTAGCGCAGAACAAGTTTCTTTCTTGGTATTACTCCAAATCAACAAAAGCAATGGCCAATAATATCAGTCCTTTTCTACCTGACGAAAAGATGCTATTTATTCAAGCAAATCTTTATAAGTACTCCTCCAATACGACCACAAAGCCACGTGCTGGCAATACCTCTACCCTGCCCTCTCCCTCCTGTACTAAGGCCCTGAAAGAGCCACCCGTTACTCTGTTGACTGAAATCCAATCTTTGCAGCTTGTTTTGTTTTCTTCCCTCAGATACAAAACACTGCAAGTGCTGAGAAGAAGGTTTTGTTTTCTAAATTGTTAGTATTCCAGAGAAATATACTGACATTACATTCCGCAAGTCTTGCCAAGAACGTCTTTTGTGTTCACAGCTTCAGTGTTGATGATATATTTTGAACATTAACAGTAAAAAGTATGATTTAAATCAAAGCCTAAATCAAAAATGCAAAAGTAATTTAAACGGGTGAACTGGAAACCTTGATTTAAATAATTTCATTTTGCAAATACAATTCTCCTCAGGAACTGTTTGCTTTCAATGGCTGTTAGTTGTCGCTGAGCAGGTAAACAAACTACGTGCATCTATTTAAATGATTATGAAGCCCAATATACTCTAGATCTTATTTTTTACATTTTATTAAGTAGACAATTTACTAGGCAATTATTTTTTAGATCATGATTCTTAAGTGCTTCAGAAATATTTAGTAAGTCTTAAAGCACCTTTTATGATGATGGTTATTCCTGTTTCATAGATTAACCCAAAGAGATAATTACCTAGTTTGGGCTCCTTCCTTCATCAGATTAAACTAGCACTGAGATAATATGATTGATCTCCACTATAACAACTACCTGTTGCACATACTTTTTCTCTCTGACCTAGCAATCATAGTAATTTGCAAATACCAGTAAGGGAACAATTAGCAGTAAAGCCTCAGGAGGCAGCAGCAGCAGCTGGACTAAATATCGGTACAAGAACAAGGAGGTTCTGCTGGATGGTTTCGCCTCAGTATAACACTTGAGGTTATTTTTACTTCATCTTCTAAAATTCAGATGTGAAGGTAACACACGGCACAGCCTGCTGCTATTCACGACAACACAGCTTGCTTGTATGAACAGCCTCAATTATTTTGCCATGAATAATGATGGCAAAAATAGCAGTGAGCACTCAGATCGCTTCCAGAGCCCAAGTGAACCGTCACACCGGGCTTCCCAAGTCGTACAACCTCTAGTCTGAGTACTCGTATCGTACCTCAAAATCTGCAGGATGTTGTGCCAACAGCACTTACTGTGAATGTCTCAGAGCAATTTCCATGTACTGAATATTGCATATCCTGACATGCCAGCTAGGTTGAAACCTTACACATTACACAGCTTCTGCCCTGAGGGACAGTGCCAGACCTGAAACATTTACTAGTCAAGAGCGGTGATGTATGAAAAGTGGGAGAGGTGGTACAGAATTGTTTTTAAGGTTTTTCACTGCCTCTCACCATTGTGTCCATTTCTCATGGGGACAAAACACTACTTGCGCTCCAAGGCAGCCCAGTATGAGAAAACTACCTCTTTCCTAAAGCACCTCTGTATCTTTCCCACAAGCTACCCCTTATCAAGGGGGAACACCAGTATCTTTCAAGCTGCTTTGTCCTCCTATAAGCTTGCCTTTGCTGTGATGCTTACAAAAGTTTTACCAGTTGGACATAATGGCCATGTCTAAGCCTTGCCAGGAGAGGTGAGAGGCAGAACACCAAGTGCTGGAGGAAAATAAAGCAGTAATAGACACAGTGGACCATGACGAGACAAATTGGGTAGGTGTAAACATATAAAATGCCAGATTTCCCCTTCTGTCTCCATCAAAGGGTTGACCATTTATAGGCACATAGAGGAGGAGGGTCTCCAGGAGACAACCCATCACTTCGATGACAAACTGCAGCGGTGTGTGCCAGACCCCAAATCCCACCCCGCTGGCATGCCACGTGTGCTATCCTTTTTTGCTTATGCCCTAGCTCAGAAAGTAGGGGGACAAGCAGGGACCACAGGGAGCGAAAAGGGGATGAACCAGTTACAGGTCAAGGGACCTTGCAGCACCTAAGCAAGTCTCCCTCCTAAAATGAAACTAAAAGAAGGTTTTAGACTTAAAGCCATCTGCATTTCCTGCACAAGCTTCCCAACAATATATATCAAGGAAGTAATTTCTCTGTCCTGGTTGCCGAAATACCGCACAGGCTCCAGCCCGTCTTGCCTTGTCATGCTGCTTTAGACACAACAGTGCTGGTTTGTGAAGCGAGCGGACTCCAATGGGAACGCCAGGCCCAAAAGGCAGATGTTGTGTAAATTCATATTTCATAAACACAGTTAATTGTGACAAGAGGGCTATAAAAACCCTTGTACCACTTAAATTATTTCTCCACTTAGAGCAGCTCTACCACCAGAAAACGTCACACATTGCACTTTATACTGAACTGGCAGCGCTCACTGATAATATTACAGCTCTATTAAATAACAGATATAGAAATCACAGATCTTTAGAAAACTACAAATTAATTTCTCTGCCATCATTCAACATAACCATTTTCAAACAAACATGCCATGCAATTGTCATCAGAACTTTTCCAATCTAACGCTGCATGTGTTTAAATACGAAAATGATACTTTCAAAATAAACACTACTGCTATCAGGGAAAAGTGCTGCTACAAGTCATATTGCTATCAGGCAGAAACCACAGCCTTAGAGTCAATAATCCCTCACACTTTACTAAGGAAACATTTTTTCTCCATCCAACAAATTCATGACAAAGGAATAAAACAAAAATCAGCAAGAAAACAACTAAATGATACCTGCTAAAACTCTGATGCTTTGCGTCAGACACATAGGTGAGTAAGAGACTGCTTTCTAATAGATCTATGATTTATGCATTTACTGATGCTGATCCTTCAGTAACCTGTGTTTCGCAGATCCACTGTATCCACATGACTCTGCTTGCGTGTACTGGAGTCTAAATTGTCACCCAGCTCATACACTTAGGAAAAGAAACTAATTAAAACAAATCCTGAGTTTTACTTTTTCTAGCCTGATTGTAGTATATTTTTTTAATGCTTGGTTATCTAGAAAAACACTTATTAAGGTTGTTATTTGTTCATATTTGGAAACACTTTCTTTTACAACACACATCTCCTTTAGGTTATTATGGACACTTATTAATAACATTTACTAATTTAAGTGCAAGAGTATGAAACAAGGGTTTTTTCTCCAACTCCATGGAACCACTGGGTCCGGTGGCACCAGAGAAGCGAGCCGGTGCTGTGCCAAAGGGAAAGGAAAGATTCCATCTGCTCGCTCTCACCTGCCTGGGTGAGACACAAGCAGGAGGCGTGGAGGGGTAATCCAGCCCTGCAGTACTCACGTCATCTTTCATACTTCTGTTACCACCACAAGCAGGCAACGCCTGCCAGCCCGGCTGCAGCTTGTGTACATGCTCTTAGAAATCAGTTTGCTATTCAGGCTAAGGAACTCTCGGTAGATGTCAACTAAGCACAGACATTATTTGCCTGTTTTCTCAAGATACTCTGAAGAAGTTTATATGCAATATGAAAATTACAATAAGAGGAACATGTGGATGGTTTTAAACAGAAGTTACTGAACTGGACCCAGTTTCATTTTAAAAGCACGTATAGCTTGTATAAATACCATTTATTTCATATTGAAAAAAAAAATCTTTGTGTATAGCTATCTACATTTTTCATGTACTCAAGTATCATGACCATTTGAATGTAATACATTGTTAAATTGAACTAAAGCTCCCTAGACATCTATCATTTTAGAGGATCTAAGCGATTTGGGTAGATGATCATATAACTGCAGGTTTCTCCCAGAAGCTGACAAATCACTGGTGGTGCAACAAGTACCATTCCTATTCACCCTGATTTTCACAACAGGGATCATGCTGGCATGGTCGCTGTGGGCACTCTGGCTGCTTTTGCACCCATGGGTGAGAGGTGAGGACATGTAAACCCACAGCAGCACAGCTCCCCTGCTTCCCACAGCAGGGCTGCTCCTTGTGGGTAAAGCTAGACTGAAATTCTTCCATCATTCCCCAGAGAAACCTCTACTGCTTCCTAGGGCTTCAGGGTAGCAACAAAAATACCCAGTTTTTAGGCCTAGCAACAGATCTGGACCCACAGGCATCCTTCCGTCTCTGCAAGACACAGCAAGGGGTTAACAGCATCGCACTAACAGCACCACTGGCTTCCCCCCAGATTTCTAATACAGTACCTTAAAGGTTCAGTGACAATTTTATTCAGTCGAAACATTCAATAGGCACTGATTTTTAACCTACTCAAATCACATATTTGTATCTGAAATGTCACTTCTATCACAGAAATAACTGTGATACGTTGATAGCGTGCTAGCTTGAAACACTCCAGTTTCAAGCACTACCTCCATCCAGCTGGGGATGCTATACAGTGTATTGAATTTTCTAGATGGCACAGGAAGAGTGCAACCCCCTCGTAACTGCAGTGTTCCTCTGAGAAAACACCACAGAGAAAGTTGTGAAATCAGATTTTTCCATCCTAAAACATACCTCAATCCGAAAAAACTTTTGCCATGAAATCCACTAGAAACGGAGAACTTAGGAAGGAGAATGGGGCTTTGGTATGAGGTGAAACATACAGAAGAAATAATACAGTTGACTGACGGAGAAGGGATGAGATTAGATATGTTACAAAAGAACGTGGACCCAAATGTGACCCTGAACTGTGCCACGGAATTCCAAAGCAGGATAAAAACAAAGAGTGCTTAACTTCATATTTATGATTTTAAGTTGAAACCAAACCGAACATGTTCAGATAACAATCATAACGGCATCAATGTCCTACTACTTACAAAGGGAAACAGAAACTTAGTATCTAGCAGATCCCCAGGAATAACTCATGGGGAGAACCCACTATTCCCAGCAGGGATGTAACGACCTCCCCAGCCGGTTCGCACGTACTTTCCGCTATTCACGCCCGATTTTCAGACCCGAGGCTCCCGCAGCGCGGCCCCTGCCTTCGCGAAGTTCACCGAACCGGCTCCCGGCGCTGCCGGCGCGGTTACCGGTAAAACCGCCGACTCCATCCGCACCGCATCCCGCATTTTAAGCCCGTCCGGGCGGCGCTACCGGGACAAACTCCTGCGGAACGGCGAGTCTGGCGCAGCAGCGCAGGGACAGCCGCACACAAACACCTCCAGCACCCCGGCTGCGGGGCTGCGCTGCCCGCAGGACGCGGCGTTCCCCGGCACCGGCCGCACCGCGGTGGCGCAGCCGGCAGAAGGAGGGAGAGGGGCGATAAAACCATGAACACCATTAAATAACCATTAAACCCAAGCGATAAATCACGACATACGGCTGCCGCTGCACCCACCTTGCATCCCCGCGCCGGCGCCCACCGGAACCCGACAGCCACCGCCGCCGCCGCCGCTGAAAATACGGGGCAGGCGGGCGCGGCCAATTGGGGCGGAGAGGAGCCCGCCCGCAGCCAATCGCGGCGGAGAGCCGCCTGCCCGCAGCCAATCGCGGCTGCCCGACGCCGGCCGGCCGCCAACCACGGCGCGGCTCATTACCCGGCTGCCGGCGGCGGGGCGCGGGGCGGCGCGGCGCGGAGGTGGGGAACGTGCTGCGAGAGCGGCGAAGGGATACAGTCCGGGTCCGCCTCCGCAACCCCCAGGTTTACCTTTTTCACCTTTTTTCCTCTTTTACTGTTCTGCTCCATTCTTTCCGCATTTTCTTCTCCTTTTTTTTCCTTATTTTTTCCCCCCCTCCTTCGTTTTTTCTCTCCCTCTTTCCGTTTTTGTGCAGGGAGCCTTTTTCCTGATACATTTCATGCGCCCAGTGTACATTACACATACCAAAAACCTCAGCAGCACCTGAACTGCTCCTTGTTCTGTCAAGTGTGAAAGAATAACCCCACACTGACCACTTCCAAGCACCAGGAAAGGATGAGTTGAAAACTCCTACAACCAGGTGAAACCTGAGGCTGTGCGAGTGTTTGTTCAGCCAGTGGGTTTTAATAACATGATACACAAAGTGTGACCAGAACAAGCTGCCAGGGTGCAGAACCCAGCCTTTAACAATACCAAAGCGAAACCAGCTGGTGTTTGAGCCACACCACTGCAGCACACAAAGGTGTATGACCACTGCAAAACTGTCAGCAAGGTTAGGTTTCTTAAGTACAACCATTCTGGAAATTAATATCTGCTTTACTAAATATATAGATATAAAATATTGCATGTGCAGTCTTATGTTTTAAAAATTGAGATTCATTAATTATTCAGCCTGGATAAGCCTTTGGGGAGACCATATACCAGTCTTCCAGTACCTAAAGGGGCCAACAACAAATCTGGAAAGGGCCTTCTTATAAGAGCAGGAAGACACAGGACAGAAGCAATGGCTTTAACCTGCCAGAGGGGAGACTGAGATGAGCTCTTAGGCAGCTCTCTCCTTGTGAGGGCGCTGAGGCGCTGGCACAGGGTGCCCAGAGAAGCTGTGGCTGCCCCATCCCTGGCAGTGTTCAAGGCCA
>WYDI02014855.1:11489-29093 GCA_009867235.2 Psittacus erithacus
ACACAGGGGCTTGGAGCAAGCTGCTCTAGTGGAAGGTGTCCCTGCCCATGGCAGGGGGTTGGAACTGGATGAGCTTTTGGGTCTCTTCCAACCCAAACCATTCTGTGATTCTATGATGCCATTATTAACATTTGCCCCCAAAGCCAAGCTTTTCAATCAACAAAACTCATGACTGCCATAAATTACAGCAGAAAACCATAAACTGTAAAAGAGGGGCTAAAAACCCCTCAGATTTTTCTTTTGTTTTTCCAGTCTCATGACCCCAATAATTCCTAAGCTTAGAGTGAACTAAAACAGTAAGAAAACCCGTGCCTCCCGTTTGTAATGTTGTGCTCCTGACCTCATCCCCAGCATTTAAAATCACTAAATTGTATCTGCTGAACACTCTTGCCTGAACAGGCCACGTTATTTATTTGGTCACAGCGTTTGACTAATACAGGATAATACATGCCGTGAAGTGATAAACCCAATATCAACCCAAGTCTTGATGATAATTTACAGGAGAAAGCTTTTCTCTCACAGATCAAGAAAGGCTTATTTCTAAGGTGCCCCCAACAGCCAAGAACACTGTGGTGCTACAAAGTGCTGACAGGCAACCGATAACTGTGACAAATTATACATTCATGGCATCTGCAACAATCGATAAACTGACTCACCAAATTAATAAAATATAGATCACAAAGCATACATTTTTATTAAAGAATAATTTCATGATAACCAAGTAATGGGGATGCTTCCAAGCATAAGATTAAATTACATGCTGAGCAAATCTGGCATTTTGTGATAAACTGCGAAAACAGTCTTTGCAACAGCAACTGAGGAAGAACATTGCTGACATAGTCTATAAACATGTTTTATAAAGCATAGCTGAAAGTAACAAAAAGGAGGAAAAAAACCCATCATTGAAGTGGCGGTTAGAGAATTCACTGCCATATCCATAATAATTACTTTCTAGACTTCTCCTTGCTTTGTAATTTATTCCTTCCGATATGTTGCTGATTTTGGTGTTAAAAGTAATAAAACCAGATTACCTACATAGGGGAATATTTACAGCAAATTAATTCCTTAACTAGTCAGACTTCAGCAGTCACCATTACTGGAGTACACAGAGATTTCTAGTATGTTCAGGATGATGGAAAATTTACTTTAAAGGAGAAGGCAAGTGTCTAACCTGATAGACTGACAGTGCTCATCAAAATTTTGTGTCTGCTCAATAACTTTTGAGTATTAGCTTGAACTTCGGAATACAATGAATCCCATTGGACTTGAAGGACTTAAGCTACATGGGGTAAAGCATTTTCCTGCAAGGATATTTTCCACTACTGAGAAATACATCAAGGGGAGCTTTTCCAAACTCATGTATAGGTGCTGGAGAAGTCATCCTTTCTCCAGGAAGGATGATGGAGCATCTCTTTATGGCAAAGGCTTTACTTCTGGGAAGAGCATGCTTCGGCACATCCTCAGTCTCCCTTATCCTGGTTAGGTTGTTGCTATACAGCTTTGAAACAGATCCTGAATGAAGAATTTAAAATACTGAGATCCTGTTTACTACAGTTTGCAATTACGAGTTCTTGAAACTCCTTACTACTCAGTCTCTGCACCCTGACTACACCATACCAACAGCATAAGAAAGCTGTCCTAAAATTAGCTTTAATCCTTAACAATGCCA
Organism: Psittacus erithacus; assembly: GCA_009867235.2. NCBI lineage: Eukaryota > Metazoa > Chordata > Aves > Psittaciformes > Psittacidae > Psittacus > Psittacus erithacus. Next base: position 13,159 of record WYDI02014855.1, read on the forward strand.
CATTTATGGTTCTCTTGGGCAATCTTCCCACGGGTGAGGTCTTGTCAGATCTTCCAAGCATTTCTTTCATAGTAAAACGTCCAGCATTTCCTGGAAGCGTACTTTCATACTTGCAGAGAGTCAGTGAGTTATTTTAAATCCATAATGTTTAGCCACCTTCTGAACTTCCATGGATTTCAGAGCTAAACACATGATATGAGGTATTCCCCATCCTTCTTTCTAGCTAATAAATAATAGAACCTTAATTCTGAAATGTCATCATGGAACAAAAATCAAATAGAGCCTAAGTAATATAAAAACATTATTTGTTTATACTAGATCCATTATGAGTTGAATTCCCTTTTTAAACAAACGACATTTAACAATACATTCAACACAAACAGGAACGTACTTGAATTTATAATTCTATCAGCTCTTTCTCATGACATTCACCTTCTCAAAGGCCATGCCCACATTTCAAGCTCATCATTTATAGAACATTGTTGAGTTAATAAACAGGATTGCTCCTTAAAAATGGCTTATTACTTCAATGAGCTGCTGTCTTCCCCTAACTATGGCAACCTAGCTCAGTTAAAAAGGAGTATCTCTATTCTCTGGCATATTATTAGCAATTGAGAATTTATTATGAAATGTTATTTTCTTTCAGAATGAAATATCTGGAAATATTTGGAAAATGTTCCCAAATATTCCCACTTACAGCCCCCATTTACTTAAATCTTTTACAAATGCTCTGCACGGTGATAATTTCATTTACCAAGAAAATACCCACACTGCTCTGAATCTTTTCAGTCACCAGAACGTGACTACAGGGAGCAGCAACGCATATTTTAGGGAAGCAGCAAACAGGACCAGCTTCAGGATTACACCCACCACCCTCCAGATAAGATGAGGCGAGAGCGTTTTCTCTTGCCATAAATTACCACTCCCTCCGATAGCAATTATTTAACTTTCAAAAATAGCTGCAACGTAGACAAATTATGAGCTATAATTACGCAAATTTATCCTTGATATTAAGACTGCACACATGCGCTTACTTAGTCTTAAAATGTAGCTGCGTGCATAATGTTAACTATCATAATCAAAACCACCAGGACATCTTTACCTTATCACCCAGAATGACAACGTTTCTAGCCTAAATATCTGTAAGCCTGGTCAAAAAGGTGGTCAAAAATGCTCACGACTGCTTTTTATCTGCATGGTACCGCTCACTTGATCCTGGTGCATTGTGTTAGAAACCTTCCTCCTTCCTAGACGAGAGTGCAAAGACCTAAGTTCACAAGAGTCAAAAGGAGCACCAACCAGGCTTCCAGGGAAAGAAAAGATATTTTATTTATATATATATGTATATATATAAAAAAAATCTATATAAATTTACATATATATAAAAAAAACCTGAGTGCAACACAGAAACTGCATCAGGTTCACAACTCCAGACTCTGAAAATACCTGAAGGCTGGAAGCATTCGAAATACTGCACAGAGCTGGCCTGTTCTTGGCTGTTGGATACGGGACACTGGGATAGGTGGCACTTCTGGTCTGATCCCATTCAAGAATCATTTTTTAAGTACATCAAGACCAAGTTACCTTATTATTTTCTTGGAAACTACAATTACTGAATATCTTAAATAACTCAATGAAAAGCAAATTCAAACTACTGCACTACTGTTCTGACCCAAAGCAAGCACCTTCCTCTTTGGCAGAGGACTCAGTAGACTACTGTTTCTCTAAGGAACCAACACTTCTGCTAAATCTCTACCATGCTGCAGAGGGCTGCCACTCAAACAGGTTGCTGCATTTCTCTTGTTCATACATCCAATTACCCAGATATTCATCCAAGACATGGGATAACACTGCAGATCTTCAACAGAAGCACTGCTTTAAGGGCATTGTTTTAACTCTCATAGCTCTTCAGAGCCTCTAGTCCTACCTATATGGCTTTACACTTGGCTGCTTCCATGCCAGAACCTGTTGGGGAGAGAAGGGAGGTTGTACAGGAGGTAGCACCATGGGCAGGTTTGGGGAGGGATTAGGCAATCACTGTATTCTCAGCAACCTGAACATTTCTTTTACGCATTTATTAGTGCCTAAAGAGGCCAAGAAGAAAGCTGGAGAAGACCTTTAGACAAGGGTGTGTGGGGATAAGACAAGGGGTAACAGCTCTAAACTGAGAGAGGGGAGATCTAGATTAGCTATTAGAAGTTCCTCGCTGTGACGGTGCTGAGGCAGTGGCACAGGATGCCCACAGAAGTTGTGGCTGCCCCATCCCTGGCAGTGTTCAAGGTCAGGCTGGAGGGGGGTTGGAGCAAGCTGCTCTAGGGGGAGGTGTCCCTGCCCATGGCAGGGGGTTTCTAACCCAAACCATGCCATGATTCTATGATTAAAATGTCAAATTTGCAGCATTCATTATGCAGTGAACATTGCACAACAATGAACTCAGACAGTTTTAATTCTGTTGTTGTTAAACTTTTCTTATTCCTTCCACTACTATAGGGCTTAAACCCCCTGGATTCCCAGATATTTATGTTCTGCACAGAAATAAAAAGATAGTGACCCAATGCAGTTGTTTTTTCCACACTGGTTTTCAATAGTGATAGAATATGTTGCAACCATAAAAAGCCTCGATACTTTCCGATTTACAGCACAAGAACAAATGCTATTTTTAAGTCCAAATCTGTCATAATGATAGGGTTGGGGGTTTGGGTGGGTTTCTTTTTTTGGAAGAGTAAGGATCTTTTCTTTTTTTCCTTTTTACTTACAATGAAGATTCTGAACATTGTGCATGCACATTCACATCATTCTGCAAAGCTGTCAACACCAGAGACACGCTTCCTCCGTTGAACTATCTCCCCGTGTTGCAACCCTCATCTACATTTGAAAATATTTTGGTAAATATAGCTGATGTTTCATGGGTGTAATCTTGAGACCATAAGGAATTGAAGAAAACAGTTGATACTGTACTAAAATCTAAAGTAGGCTTTTGAGAATGCATCAGCTTCCTCGGATCAGCAACTAATATGCTAATCATCTAGAAATGAGTATCTGTAACCCAGCTACTTCCTCCTAAATTTTCCTCCCTGGACTTTGGGGTTTTTTGAGCTTCTTCTGAAGGACTTTTGTACATGCTATTGTGGTGATATATTTAATACATTAGCTAAATATATTCCTAACATTACACATTTAGCCTATATATCAAGATACTCATATTGCAACATTTCTCACAACAGGATTTTACTCCAAGAGCAGATTATCTTGAGCATAGCAGTGAACATCCACACTTTTCCCTGAAAGAAAGTAGTTTAAATAGAGCATTAAACAGGGGAAGTTTAGATTGGATCTAAGGAAGAAGTTCTTTACTGTAAGGGTGGTGAGGCACTGGAATGGGCTGCCCAAGGAAGTTGTGAATGCTCCGTCCCTGGCAGTGTTCAAGGCCAGGTTGGACAGAGCCTTGGGTGACATGGTTTAGTGTGAGGTGTCCCTGCCCATGGCAGGGGGGTCGGAACTGGATGATCTTAAAGTCCTTTCCAACTGTAACTACTCTATGATTAAGAGTGCTACTGGCTTTAATGCATTTCTTGGAAGCACAGATCTGAGAAGGAATTCCCTTGGGATGTTACAGGTACTAAGCAAAATAATTCCTTTCATGAACTCCCTCATTAAGGAAATCCCTGCATTTTTTTTGCCACCCCTCTCCTTGGAAAGCTATAGTGGACTTGGGGTACTCTGCCCATCAGGAATCCTCTTCCAGCATTCAGCCTCAATTCATTCAGTGTTTGTTGGTACCATCTTTTTCTTCTGCAGTCACTGGCTTTCAGTTCTTTTACTTTTGCTAAATACCGTTATCTCTCCAAGGATGAATACTCTGTACTCCTCATGTCTCCCTCTTACGTAACAGTCTCTTCACCTTCCTTGTTAAAACTGTTCAGAAATGATAAACTCACACTGACAGAGCAGAAAATTCTGTTCACTTGTTTTTATGCACATCACGGGGACTGCTAAAGCACATCCCATGATCACCCAAGTACTATTTATCTATAATGAGGATCCTGTTGCAAATTTCTATTTTACAGAACTCTGCTATTATTCACTTAGAAGAGATGACCTTCGATTATGCATTTTGAATGTGATTTCACTTCTATTAGCCCAGTTTTCAATGTCATCTCAGTTATTTCTGTACAATATCCTGATTTTCTTCTATATTTAGGATGCCTTCCAATTTTGTCATTAGCCCTGCCCCTCTACTGATGCCAGTTGATCCGCATTAAGCAAGTCAGGCCCCATACTCCGCTGGTAACCTCTATTGCACACCACACCTTTTAGAAAAATATTATTTCATTTTGAGTAACACTTGATGCCAGTGAATTTATGCAGGAAGAAAAAGATCTTCTTTAGCAAAGTTTTCCAGCTGCAACCACCCCACCTGCTTTCTGGTTCATCTTTAGGCTAAGAGTTAAGATACATAGAATTAAAGCATTCCTATTTAAGATACATAGAATTAAAGCATTCCTATAGTTGCTTATATGAAGACCATATCTACTGCAACATCATTATTCAGCAGATGGTCATGAGTAACATGTTCTGGCTCCAGGTCTTTAACAACATTGCATGCATACCAAGGAATATGCCTCTGTGGTTGGAGTCACACACAGTCACACTTTGTTGATGCTTTACTCCAATACCAAGGTCTCACTGATCTTCAAAAGGCAGGCAAAACCCAAATCTCAGCTTGTCTCTTCACTTCTGGTAGCTCCTAAGGTAGAAGCCTATGATTCTTGGAAACAGTAAACACTGATTTTTATGAGTCTTGAATTAATTCACAATAAGCTCCTTTGTATTCTGTAAATGTCACACTTTAAAGAGCTGGGGGCTGAGCTGAAGCTTTTTCGGTTTCTAGTTGTGTTCGGGGGGATTTGGGGCAAGAGATAAGGTGTGGATTTCAAAACACTGTGGTGGTTCAGAAATGAAGAGTGAAGTCCCCGAGAAGCAGGTGCAAGAGGCTGTGCCACGCATCACATGGCTGCCCTTGGCACGATGGAATCTTTAGAACCTCAAAACCAATGGTTCTGCCAGAAAAATAAAACTAAGTAGGTTTAATCATTTTTAGAACCACTGCCAGTAAAAGACATCAAACCAGTCTTTGCCTGTACCTGTCTCCCCATCCCTAGAATGATCAAGTGATATCATTAAACCACAGTGTCACTAAAGCAGTTAAAGACCACTTCGGAGGTGCTGGACCCATGATATGCATGCGATCACGGTATGATGAACCTTGGCCTGTCCCAAGGGGAAGATCCTTGGCTTGATCTTCCAGCACACACACATACCTGTCACCAAAAGGTTGTGCTTTCTGCACAGAGATATTAGGTAGCTGCAGGACCTCTGCCGAGGCGTGTTCAACCAAATGCTGTGTTTTAATTACGCAGTTACACAGAACTCGGAGGCTCAGCTCTGAAGCTTTGCAGACACAACCCTCCTTCCTGGCACGACCTACTTCAGCTGTTAAATTCTAAAGGCATGTGTGCAGGGTGAGACAGCTTTTCTTAAGCCCTTCCAACAACATCAGTAACAAAGTCCTAGTTATGAACTTCTGTTAGCTTTGGGTTTGTTAAATCCCAGCTGTTTCCCCCGATGTAGTGTTAGATCAGACATCACTAAAACTGCCTCTGTGTGTATGTATACAAATACACTTTTCCCTTTGTTCTGTGAAACACTTAGCAGAAAAGTGTTTATATTAAAACTAAGTAGAATCAAATTCAATTAACAGTTAATAGTAGTCTTAAGATAACATTTCAGATCTATCATAATCCCATAATAAACTGACTGCAGAGCTGATATTGTTTGGGTTTCAGCTATTGTTTTGACTCTGACAGAACCTGCCCATTGATTAAAAAACCTGAATGATGTTAAGCATGAACACCTCCACTGAAAACACTTCTGAGCTTTGCCATTTGCTCACAGAGGTCAACACACCTCATTTCACTCACCCACCTGCTCATTGAAGCTCTCCATACATGAGAAAGGGGTTGGGGGGGGTTATATATATTTATTAATGTTTCTTTAACAAAAGCAGACAGACCTTTTTTGCTACTTTTTTTTTCCTTTAGTCCTTCGCAAGCTGTGTGGATCACAGATAACACAGAACACAGAATATTTAGTCTATCTGGAATGTTAATACTCTTCAGCTTGGAGAATATAAACCTATTTTTTCAATGAAAGGGATGTGTTTGTTTTCAAAGCTGTCTGAAATACAGAACACAATCCACCAACTGAAGATATAAAGCTAGGTAAAATATGCAGTAATTAACATCCTTCACTGCATTTTGCACTCCCATTCTCGCTACAGTAAGGCTTCTCTGTGCAGCCCATCTTGCAACATGGCTAAGAATAGAGTTTTGATGGGTAAAATCAGAAACAACAGCTTAAATTTTATTTTTAAGATTGTCTGTTCCTATGTGCCGCTCTGGAAGTGTTTAATAGCCTTCAGAAGCTCTAAAAATGGTGCTGCCAAAAAAAAGGGAGATAAATAGGCTTAACCATTTTTAGAAGCACTGGCAATACCAAGGCTTCAAACCTGAGTATTTGCCTGTACTTGATCCTTCCTTCTGCGAGGAGAAGACATCTAATTCCACAAAAACCAGCAACTGATACTGTAACAAGGACTGAACTCTATGATACTCTGAAGCATCCAACTTCAATTCTTTGCTAAAAAGTATTGGAGTGTGAATACATTTCATTTACCAACACACTTAAGGCCCAAGTTCATTTCTACATGAATTTACCTTTAGCTTGTAGGAACATGTAAAGATGTTCCACATCACCTAAATTCTGTACACTATGCACTAAGCATTTTACTACCTTTGGAAAAGGAGATAAAGCTCAACAGGTAGCTGTATTCATCTTTTTCCACCATTAATTTAATGAGAAAGTGGCAGATGAAGCCAGAGTGGGCTATAAAAAGTCCTCCAGAGCATTCTGCAGTACAGCACATGTGGTCCAGGTCACTTGCTGTAAAAGGAGCGTACATCCTTAATCCTTCTCCAAAAGAAAATGCTACTGGAACCAGCTATTTACAAAGTACCCAGTATGTTATTTATAGTGAAATAACACTGTGACAGGGACTGGAGTGAATCTCAGTGAATCTGTATGTATCTTACATACAGCGTACATGACCTACATATTGCCCTATGGTCAGGCTTAGACACCTTCTTTTAAAGTTATTAACTGTTTTGTACACTCTTCTGGGACAGTGGAAAACCAGAAGTGCTTTAACTTAAGCCCAGCTGTAAATCCCTGCTCCTGATGCATGTGTCTCCTTGTCAATCACCTGAACTAACATATGACTGATGGATGAGGAAAAGCAGCTTCCACTGTAGCCCAAAGACTTGTAGGGCCTGAATTATCTGAAGAAGGTTACTTTTTATTTAATCACAGAAGAAAATCTCTATAGAGTTTGAAAAAAGGAAAAGCTGGGAGTACTTTAACATGGTAGAAAAGATCACCACAGTAGTCCTTGGCATGAACAACACTTACCATGGGTTGTAAAGCAACAGCCATTCAAGAAGAAACTAGGTTCATCTTGTTTGAACTAGAAACTTCCTACACAAACTACGCAAACATCCTTATTCTTTCAATAACCTGAACACTTAAAGCCAAAGTAACAAAGCAAACAGATACGTTCAACAGTATTTTGTCTTTTTGTAGCATCTCTTATCTGAGGCACCCAGAGCTTTCTGGATGGCACTAGGAAGTAAAGCATCAGTGAAGAAGTTAGCAGAAATCTTCTAGTCCATTGAAATGGTCCACATCACTTGCCTCAGTCTCCACACATACAAACTGCACAGGGAATACTTAACTAAATGCCCTATGCAGATACTTAAACAGCTATTTATAGCTGTAATGAAGACTGAGCTCTATGATACTCTGAAGCATCCAATATATTAATATATATTAAATATATACTCATATGAAGTATATATAATATATTTTTTCATGTTATATATATTATATATAATTATATAAAATATATGATATATAATTGTCTTATATGTAATGTCTAATATATAATAATATATAAATATATGTTAAATATATAATATATATTATCATATATTAACTGCCTAGGATATTAGACCCAAGTTGTAACAATAAGACATGCACAAAATTAAAAAGACAAAGGATTAATGACAAGCAGCAGGACAATGAGGCAAGAATAAAAATTAATCTTCACTGAAATTACTTCATTTTGCACAGAAAAATCTATGCAGACCACCATACTGTACCAGATGCCTTCCAATACGGACATCCACAATAACTTGATAGGAAATTCAGCCTTATCTCTTCTCAAATCCAGCACTGTCTAATGTACTTCCTATTATAAATACTTCAAGTGACCATAAGCAACAGCAATATTGACATCAGTGATTATTGGACAGCATTAATATACTAAAATTTACTTCTCTTATGAAATGTTATGAATATTGTGCCTAAATAATTTCATGAAGTCTTGTATTTATTAAATAGGCGCAATGGTTGAATAAGAAAACACTTGTCATATCACTATATTTCAGACACAAGATATCATTAGAATGATATCATTTGATTTTAGAATGTCAGCCAAATCAAACTCAAGAGACACGAAAACACGTCAGAAGTTAAGCGACTCCCCTCATTTTCCTCAAACTGCTTTTAATCCAGTTCTCATTTTCAAATTCAGTTGTTCCATTTGCTGAGCACATATTTTTTATCTAACACTTTCCACAACCCCCCAAAAGGAAATCCCATCACCAAAGTGGTAAACTACTTCCTTAAATGCAGCTGTAGTCGAAAAGACCAAACTGTCCCTTTGGTCCACTGGGCTTTTGTGGGCGAGGAAGAGTAAAATATCTTAAATTTACAACATCAGTATATAAAAGCAAAAGATATCTGTATGAAACAGCTCACTAGAGCATGTAACATCTTACACAAATGGGATTTTACAAGGATACAGAAGAATAGATTTTATATGCTTGAAGAGACAACCAAAAGGCATGGAAAAACAAGAGTACGAGGCAAAAGGGGTGCAACATGGAAAGATTTGAGGTTTACAATACCTATCTGCGGGTTTTTATTAACTAGGTAGGTATTGTTACAATGGAAATAGCAGCTTAGAAATTTGTTTATCACAATTTAGAATTGGGGAATTAATATGAAATTTATGGAATATAATTCCATCATATACATGGAATCACTATTAATTTGGGATAAAAAGGATCTACACATATTCATACAGTGGTACTTTAGCAAGGGATAAACACCTTAACAGAAGGGGGGAAACAAGAAGAAAATTTTCTTTACGCTTGCTTTATACTTTTTTAACCTAAAAATAGATGCACAAAAGTATTTATGACAACTTCATAAAGAAGCGGCAAACCTGACATTCAACTTCAGAGGACCTACAGGATCAGCAAGCAACAGGATCCCTATCAGGCAGAGGCCAGCGGCAGAGCTCTCACCCACAGCTACAGAGTGTAATAAGGGGAGCAAAGAACCTGAAAGATTACAAAAACTGACCTTGCAAAACTGTTTGTAACAGTTCTTTCTAATTTCTGAGTAATTAAAGAGTTCGGGACCACTTAGTGAAAGCAAACGCAGTTTGTACAACTGTTTATTTCCTTTCACCTTCTTCCCCCACTGAACTTGAACCATGTCATAGTCTAGCTCTCAAAGAAATAATGAAGTATTTCATGTCAAAAAAAGACAATACAAATAGTGTCTCTGTAAAAGAGAACATCAGTAGCCTCAATAAAAATAAGTAAACCAACTTGTTCTAGCCATGACAAAACAATTATCAAAGGGACTGTCAAGGAAAAAATGGAGAAACTTACTGATTAAAAACCCCCTCCTTTACCTAAAATTTTCTGGTCTTACTGAAGTTGAAGAGCAGAAACAGACCCACATTGCCCATTGCTTACACAAAAGCACAAAACGCTACCGCTGGATTAGAAAAATAGAAGTAAATGGAGATTGCATTAAATTAGTTACTGCTATTTTGGGGTTCCCCTGTTTCCTGGTCAGGGAAGTCTGTAGCAAGAACAGAAACGGGCATCTGTAAGGAGCATAGTGCCTCAAGCATGAGGGGAGATGAAGGTGCCTGTCCCCTCTGGAAGCCAATTTAGTCTCACATGCTTTAAGGTTTCTGAGACTCAACAAAACCAGAAACTGCAGTTACTGAGAGCTGTGGAGTATCACATGTGTGGAAAACATCTTTTCATTCTGTTTTGTTGTGCTTCTCAAAAGTTTCATTGATTTACTCTGGATTTGAACAGAGACACTTCTTTTTATATTAGCAACCAACCAGTATCAGAACTATATAATTGAACTGAAGGTGTTGCATGTCAATGTAAAATCTGTTACTGAGTAGAACTGATAGGAAGAATGATGGGGTTCATTTGCCTTTGGATTTTATGAAACACTACCACTAAATCTTGACTGCTTTCTTCTATAATGTTAAAAGCACATAACTGATAGTGAAACAGTGCAAGCACTGAACAGGAAGGGTGAACTCTTGACATCCACTTTTCCTTCAGACCAGAACATGTATCCAGTTACCTAAAGAGACAATGCTGGGGTTTTAGGGAGCAGTTGACATGGCTGATAAGTCTACAGTGGGTCAGAGAAGGTTATCAGCCATTGGGGAATACAGAATAACCAGGATGATCACCAGAATCTCTATAACCTCCTAAAGGGAAAGCATGGAAGGTCTTGAATTTTATCACATACTCTAGGTGGCACTGAGATTAGCGTCTCCTTGAAGAAGAGATTTGAAGAAGTTTCTTCAAAGGTGAACAAGAAATTGCTGTTAGGAAAATGGATGTACTGGAACTGCAGTGCATTATCCTACAGAATACAGCATCTCACAGTCCAGAAATCTAGCATCATCCAAAGATGCTGAGCAGCCATTAATCTCTAAATTTAAAGGTATTTTCAAGCTTTTATCTCAATTGATAAGATTTTTTTCATATATATATATAAAAATCACTTGGTATACTAACATACAGAGACTAGTTGCAGAACTGAGCTGCACAATAGGCTGAATGAACAGTTATGAAAATCTTGCTTTTAGCACTGCATAAACACATGTCCCCATCTATGACCTCCACAAACCCTACAGACAGCTGTATCAGTGAAACCTTCCCTCTGCTTTTCCAATATGAGGGGATACACAGCAGAGATACCAACATACCCACGACTCCTATCCCAGACAGGCAACCAAAGACAACCTCTACCATCTCCATTTCAGCTGCACATATTTTACAGACCGATCAGTGTTTATAACCTCAAATGCCTTGCCAAAAGCTTTATCATCTGAAGCTCAGAAAACATGTTACGGTTTTCCTGAGTACACTGAATATCTAACAGGCCTACATGATTTTCACATATTGGCAGATTTCAGATTAAAATGTTAACTGGTAATTCGTGAAAATAGGTTTGGTTGAAAACAGTAAGATGATGGATGTGCAATTTTGCCTTCTAATTCTATTACTTTCTTTAGTCTGTTATATATTACATATTTGTTATATTGCTCACACAATCTATTTGCTATTTCTGGAAACACATTTAACTGCATCTTTCATTTCACGACAGTACTTTGAGATATACTGTCTGTGTGCAAGTGTATGTCTACATACAAGAAGAAAAACACCCTACTACAAGTTTTTAATGTGAAGGTTAAGATGCATTTGCTTTCAAGCTCATTCTATTAAATTTTTTCTTTCCTGATTAACGGTTAACTGGCAATAAGTTTTGTACATTTTTTAGTGATATATTGCATGTTACATGCATCATGCTGAGAAGCATGTATGTAATAAGGTTTATTTCTATTTTCATGCTACTCCTTGCCAAAAAAGCACGGTGAGACCCATCTGCTGTATTTTCTGGCTGAGGTTAGACAAGAAAAGGAGACTCTACACAGCACTCCACCACAGCAAACGATATTAAAGCAGTGTTTGGAGATGGAATCCAAAGTGCTTACTCAGACCAGACATTCTGCCTCATTGATAGATCCAGATGAAAATGCATATAAAATATAACACACACAGAAGAAATGATGACCAGGAGATGTGCAGCTCTTGAACCTGGTCAGGCAGGTCCCTGAGATGAGGACCTAAGTAAAAACTGAAGCTTCAAAGAATTGTTTCTGCACATTTGTCCACATGTTCCTTCAAATCAGCAAATTTTTTGTACCAATGTTTTTCATTTTGTGCCAGTTTTATAAACCAAGCATCTACCTGGAAAACTGAAGTGCATCTGGGATGCCTTTTACTGCACCTTGCACACGTGATGCAAGTGCTCTTATAGGGCATTCACGCTGCATTGTTTTTTATGCTCTCAGGGAAAACAGTGTCCTCTTTCTTTGCAGATGGCATGCCTCTGCAATCAAAGTAAGTACTGACTTCCTCATTCAGGGCAGAAGAACCCTTGGTTTTATATTGCTTTGCTTTGCAAGCAAACTGATGCAACATGTAACTCAAAGTTACTGTAGTGTGTAAAGGACCATGAGTAATCAGGATATTGTAAAATAGTTGAGATGATCAAGTGGATTCTCATACTAGGAGGAAGAAACTGCTCTCCCATTTAAACTTCAGATCCAAAGAAGTTAATCTGAGCCTTCCTTAGGCTTCAGATCCTTCCTACCACTGAAAAAACCTGAACGAGATACCTTACTCAACCTAGAATTTCCTTTATATTTGACTGAACATGACAGATACTTCCAGACCATGTCATCTCCAGTAAAATCCCGGTCACTTTATAGACTACCTTTCTTCTTCCACTCATTACCAAGCTAACTTAACTGCGGCTCATCATATCACTGCTACATGCAGGTATAATACTCTGAACTCAAACCAGAAGTAAGTACTTTATACAGCAAATCTCTGCAGAAATTGTCAAACCTTCTTCTGTGCATCAGAATGAAAAGGTAGTTGCACCTCCATGGTTGCTAAACTAGAGTCTCCTCACTGAAAAACTGCCAGCAGTATGTCAGTCACCAACAACAGGAGTGACAATGGTAATACAGTTTTGATAGTGCCGCATCTTGCCAAACCCCAAAATTTTGCATTAGTGTTAGTTACATTTCAACAGCTTGAGAGATTACAATTCAAGAAACCAGAAAGTTACAGCTGGGGACTAGGTTCTTTTATGGAGGCATGTTTGTTTTGATTTCCTTGACTCCGAAGTTCAGCAGAAAGTTTTCTTTTATCACACAGATGTTTGGGGGAAGGCCAAAGACAACAATTATACCAGCCTCATTCTATGCATCTTCACATCTCTCTGAAGCTCTATTACTTCTTGGACTGACATTACAGGTTGAGTCAGAAATGTCACGAGTTTACTGGATATTTCCCTCAATGTTATCAGTGCAGTAGAAAGATGTTCTTCCAAAAAACTCCCAAAAGCTAACTCAATACTGTACAGTGCAGCCTATAGGACTATTATGCAGATTTCACATGTTCAGGGATATAAAGAATCCTTGGCACAGGCACAGAGTTGCAATTGAGACCATCTCCAAGACTGTTCTAGAAACAATGCATCACCACCTTTTTTTTGTAGATGACTTAGTTAATATTTGCATCACATCCTTTATTTTAGGGTATGATCCTCAGTTCAATGCAATTTACTGTTAATTACATTTTTCATTCTTTTCCAGAGATAAATCTCATCTTGATGAAACCACACCTCCCTTATCTAGTACCTAAATCTCTGGCTGTTCAAGAAGATAATTTATGAAGCACTGGATGAAGTCTGAACCTGAGTCATTACCTCTACATACTCACTCTCAAACACGTTCGAAATCTTGGAGAAGTCTAGCAAAGTAACTGTATTACTAAAGCAATAAAATCAACAAAGTATTTTTGCTATTTGTTTAGTAATGGCAGTTGACAACTGCAGAGCACTAACAATAAACTAAAATCCACTTATATTTTTATTACTTCTGCTTCAAAAAATGAAAGATACCACTCATAAAATTCTTGTAAGAAGTAGTCATAAGTTTCCTCATTTTCTTGATGTAGTTTATATAATGGCTGTTATAGTTAGACTTGATGAGGCAATATTTAAATAAAAGGACAATAAACCTGTACTAATAGAACCAAATTGGTTTTAAGAACTTCTTGAATTACTTTATGCTGCTAGCACATTTGACATCAGCCAGAAATGTGCCAGTGGTTTCCATCTGAAAACTCCCGAGTATGAAAGAATCTGTCCTTTACGCATGATAAAATCTAGTGACACAGCAAAATATTGCTGCTGCAGTGTCCTCAAGGTATGTCCTTTGGAGAGTCCTGCGCTGCCTGCTCACAAGTGCTGCAATAATCCATTAAGTAAAAATCATTTACATGCACAAAACCAGCTCAACTGCTGAATCATGAAATAAGTATATAATAATTACGTGTTATAGCTTTTCAGTGTGATAATGCTATTATTTTCTTTCATATGTTTTCTGGAAATATGTTTTAATTATTCCTTAATAGAGACAGTTGCTTGGATAGGCAAATTATTAAAAATTAAGTAGCATTATTCTATAATAGTTTATTGAGATTTTTTTAACAACATATATCCTTTTCACGTTGCTGTAAAACCAATAATGAGTTATGCCCCAGAGAGTATAAGCGTTATCATCATTTCACAGGTAAAGAAACAACTACAGTGGGAAATCGCTTCCACAAGGACTCTAAGCCCACCCTGTTTTTATTTCCCAGATCTTTAAACACATACTACACCACCTGTACAGATCTCATCATAGATTTGTTACACTGTGCATTACCACAGGTACCTAATACATGGAGGACTACTACTTGTTTTTCTTTATTTTTAGGTATCCTGCTTATCTTTCTTTAAACCCTTCAGCCATTCTGAGTTAGATAAAAAAGGCAAACTTAAAAGCAGTCTCTAAAACTTGTATTTCCTTGAACATCTCTAAATAGACAGATACCTGAAGTCGTAAACTATTCTTTTTTATTGCACTGGCAGACGTAATGGGAACATATCAGAAATACACAGCAGCAAGCACCTGAGGTCCCAGACATTGATATGCTGTGTTAGTATACTGATGCACTGCACGTGGGCAGTGTTAGTTCAATTTTTGATCCTAATAATGAGGCTGATGACGCTGGAAACCTCAAAGAACAGGATAAGGACCCTCCAAAGATTTACTTAGTCTGGGCAATGAAAATAGTAGACTACAACCAAGGGTGCAAGGAAAGCTTCTGATGGATTCAAACCTAAGGTCCATCTTGCCCAATAATGGTTTTTTCCTGCTTCTGGACTGAGTTAAAAAACAGCACAACAAAAGAATAGGAAAAAAGAGCAAGACTAATAATTCCTCTCCAGAACCAGCGATCTGCAGTACAGAGATGTATGATCAGAAGTGTTCCAGCAAACACAGTGCATTTTTCTTCCAGATGTACCTACTCACTTTTTCAGCCTTCACAAAACTTTAGTAACCTACAATATCCTGCAGTGAGGAGCTTCTCAACTCACCTGATGTGTGAAGAAACGCTTTCTACACCTATGTGCAGCAGTTTCACTTGATGCCCACTGGTTATCACACTGAGAATGGAAACAGATTTGCAAAGGTAACAGGCAAGGACATTGCAGGAAGCAAAACAACTGCTTTCTCACCTGCTTTCTCTCTGCTGAGGAGAACATTGTAACTGCTGCACTTCAATGAAAGTAGGTTAAAATCTTCTTGCTTTCCAGAAAGGGACTTGACGTTCTGACTATCAATTGAGTAGAGTACAGTGCTGAGTCAGGTACTTTTTCAAGCATAGAATTATAGAATAGTTAGGGTTGGAAAGGACTTTAAGATCATCCAGTTCCAGCCCTCCTGCCATGGGCAGGGACACCTCACGCTAAACCATGTCACCCAAGGCTCTGTCCAACCTGGCCTTGAACACCACCAG
>WYDI02014856.1:0-43677 GCA_009867235.2 Psittacus erithacus
CAGTGTTCAAGGCCAGGTTGGATGGGGCTTGGAGCAACCTGGTCTAGTGGAAGGTGTCCCTGCCTGTGACAGGGGCTTGGAATTGGATGGGCTTTAAGGACTTTTCCAACACAAACCACTCTGTAAGCCTATGATTCTGTGCTCAGGGACTGTCACAGCTGTGCATCTCTCAGTTCCAGGAGGCATCTGTTAACTGCCGGCTCCACTAGGGTCTGCAGTACCCCTTTGGAGCGCAGCAGCCTGGCTTGGCCACTGCTAATGTGATAAAATAATTAGCCATGCATGTCCTTTCCAGTTGCTTTTAACAAACTCGCAGACTGAGCTATGGTAAGAGGTCATTGTCATGGTGTACAAACCCAGCTTTCAAATCTCTAAAAACTAAACCAAGCCTAAAGCAGATACTATTTGCCTCTCTCCAGATCCTATAGGAAGCCTTGCCATGGCATGAAAACTGCACAATTTTGCAAGACATTATTGATAGCTTAGTGGTTTTCTCTTTGACATACTTTTTACAGAAAAACAGTGACAAGCTTTGATAAACTCAGCTACTGCAGGTCTGTGATTTCACTGCGTTGGAAAAGATACTTTCCTTGCAGGAATGCTGTGACCTCTGCTAGAAAAACACAAGACATAGAGAGTAAGCATGAACAAGAATTTTCTTTTGGAAAGGGAATATTCTGTAAAATCCTTTCTTCCCCTCCCCAAGGCTTCTTTTACTCAAACATGAAATCCAGTTCTTCCTTTGACTTTCTCTATTGTCTTGAATCTTGTATTCAAAACCAGAGCATAATGTCTATGTTTATAGTTCTTACTAAAGAAAGCTTTACATATTCTTTGCTCCTATTTTACCAGTCCTGATCATTTTACCAGACCTTGCCCATTCCTAATAAAACCCCATCTGCTCAGGACTTTCTTGTTCATTTCATTCGAAGCACTACTGTGTTCAAGCACATTGAGCATTGAATGTATAAATAGCTGGCCATCTCAGAAGCGAACATTTTATTTGTAATGCAGGTGATTTTATCATGCGCCACAACATTTTTTTTTCCTCATCACTTATTAATGTTTTATATAGCTCATCAAAAATAAAGGTTTAGGTCAATAATTGCTGACACATGAAAGAACAAGAAAAAAGGACAATCAAGGACATTATCCAGAGGCCTGTACACTAGTAAATATCCCCTCAGATTCCCTTTGCACAAGTTGGAAAATAGTAATCACTAAAAAAGGGTCAAGTCAACGGAAAAAAACTAAACCTTTTTCTTTTTCTTTTAATAATCAGCATGCTTTCCAGCTTCATGTGTACTCACATGTGCTCCAGAAAGCATCTGGATTTTTATTGGTATGCCTTTCCACTTACCAGTTTCAGACTGTAGCCTCTACTTTGTTTCAGTGTTGGGGAGTCCCATTCCCCCACTGGTGCAGATCGGTAAGCAGAAGAGCTATTTTCCACTTGGCTCACAGATCCGCACTATGCATTATTGACATGACTGCTTTTAATAATAGTTCCTGCTGATTCTGTTGTGGAAAAACTTACTCTTCATAAACTGTCTAGCATGTGGTGCCAATGCATGTGTGTGTGATTTTTTTTTTTTTTTCTTTTCAAGCAACTTGGGCCCTGGTTTAGAGAAGAAGTGCTTGAGCATGTGCTAAAAGCCAAACACACTAGTTCCCACCTTTATTCAGCAAAGCTCTTAAGTATGTGTTGAGTCTGGCTGGCTTCAAAGGGCCTCATGCACATGCTGAAGTGCTTGTTGATTCAGCACCTTACAACCCGACCCTCTCAGGAAAGAATCCCTTGTTCAGATACATTCTCAATCTTACCTACAAATCCCACCCTAACAGCTGGATTTATGCCTTACGCTACAATAGACCTATGAATTTACAAGTTATCACATTTCCTCTGGGCAAATATAATGCATATGTCAGAAAATTGTACTAAAGCTGGGATCAAAACTACATCTCCAGAGCAGTGAGTGATCCACTTAATCTACATTACTGTGTCACTTCATAATACAACTGAGGACAAGAAAAAAAACCCATTGAATGAATCCATAATTGCTATGCCAAGGATGCCAGTGGTTACACTGCAATTACACCACAGTTTTCCTCTAACATACAGTACCTCCCTAAATATCAGAGGTGTTTCCAGCTTCAATAAAAATAAAGGCACAAGATCCATATTTGTATATGCTGCAGCATTTAGCACATACCTCGTGAAGAAACTGTACCACTGAAAGGAATACACAATCCCCATAACACCTTTTTCAAAGTTTTAGTCAGCTATTTATAAAAATGAATAATTATAAAACATGATGGGGCACGGGGGGAGGGATGAGAGGTAGAAACTGGGTCAATGTGATCATGGGAATGGTTTAGGATAGTAGCCAGACTTAAACTGCAACAAATGTTTTCCGTCACAGGATCCCTCTCTCCAGAGTAAGGAGTTAGTTATTTCAAACAAGCAACAAAAGCAAACTGCACTGCATTTCCTTAGTTTCTAAGCTCTTATTTGTAAGCTTTCTTTTGTAAGCATCATTTTATGGTGTCAGCCTATTAGAAGGGATTTTTAAAAACTGCTCTCATTAGAGCAGGAGCTGCCGAGGCATGCAGTGAAAACATGTAATTTCTTTTTTACTCCAGGAAATATGATTCTGTAATGAGCAATAGGCTAGCAGTAGAGCAGTAAACCTAACCAAATACTTCCTTTTTTAAAAAAGCGCTGATTTATGTGTGCATACCCTACCAAATGATTTTTCTTTGATTTTTTAATCTGTTTAGTCTAAGATAATTGCAAACACCAGGTGCATGGCTTTATGGTTGAAATGCCTGAGCAAATAACACTGCTGTCTCAAAGCATTCCCTGGATACTACATAGGTATCAAATGCAGGTTTAAATCCACAAAAGGACACCAGGTAACTTGCAATCATGGCAGAATCTATAGCTCCATAAAGGTTTCTAGGTTCTCTATAAAAGGTATGAGAATAAAAGAGCAGGTTGCAATTTCAATGAGGCAGTAAGAAAGGTCTTTCACTCTCTTTCTCAGAAAAAAAAGAAAGCAGCTTAAACCCTGTTCCTTTTTTATGTTCTAACCCCATCTTCCTGAGCCTGCTGTTCGGCCACTCCTGTAGGATTGCTGGAAATACTGGTGTGAGACCAGGGTCCTGCTTGCTGTGCGATGCGCTACCACCTATCATATCACACATGGGCATCACCCCTGCCACCATGACTGGCTTCCCGCTATTTGGTACTTTACAAAAAGAAACAGCTCTGGAATTAGTCCGATTCAAATCTACCATTTGTGGGAGAGGTACCAGTTTTTATGTGTCCATGGGGGCTTTGATCAACTTGGTCTACGGGAAGGTGTCCTTGCCCATGGCAGGGGGTTGCAACTGAATGAGCTTTAAAGTCCCTTCCAACCCCAACCACTCTGATTTACTCAGGTTTTCCAACATGCACAGTACTTGATTGCCTTCTTTTAATGCACCTCAGTCTTCCTATGTAAATTCAGAAATTCAGCACTGGTTTTCAGACTTTCTTTAGGAATCAAATCAGCTACAGTTTAGCCATTGGGATGTCCAGCCATCATTCACTGGCTGACTGATGCCAGCTCTGGGTTATCTGGGTTAACAAAACCTAGCCTACTGCGTTATTTTAACAGCTTCCTAAAAAATTCCAACACTTGTTAGCAGGGTAGGTCAATGGGACAAACCTCACTGCTATACAGCCAATATAGAGCAGAAGAAAAAGCAGCACAGCAGTGATTTTCCTCCATGCATATGTGTACTTATGTCCATGAAGTTAATAGTAAGGTAGTCCTGACATGAAATAGATATCTTGTGAAACATGTACCTATACCAAACTGATTAATTATTCATTTGCTTTCAAACTATTTTCCTGAAAATACTATTCACTTCCCACTCTCATTAATAGGAGTGACCTAATTGAAAGCTGAGCTTGTGTGCCCATATTTTCTAGGTTTAGAAGCAAACCTCCCTCGCCCCCCAAGCTAGATCAAACATCGCAATTTTAAATGCTCTGTAGAAGTTTCCCTAGGGAATCTGAAAGGCTAATTAGGGTGAGCTTTACCATAAAGAGTACAGTTGTTAAAACAGCTTTTGTACACACTGGAGTAATGATCATTCTCTTACACACATGGTGATTTGTTGCTGCAATTTGCAACCATATATCTCTTAGGAGATAATTTAGATGTTGTTATTTATTGCATGTATTATTATTAATGATGTCATGGCAACTGCTGGAAATAACTTATTTCACCTCAGGAAGTCAAGTACTTTAGCTAAATGCTTACAGATCTAAGGTGACATCAATTTCTGTACCAAATCAGTTCTCCATTTGGCCTTCTCCACCTCTATGCAGTCGTCTGAACTACCACCTTTAACAGATAATTTCTCATACTGCAAAAATATAGTCATTATGAAATAAGGGGAAACTTCAGTTCTTCCTTCTTATTGAAGAAAGCTTTTTCACCAGAATAAAAATAAAAATAAAAATATGATTTTTTAAAACCGCTGAATAGGAGAGTAAAAGCCATATGCCCAGTATTGACAAAGTTACCTGTGTAGAATATAGGACCAAGTTCTCATACACTCATAATTTTTTATAAGGAAAAAATAACATGAAAGTATTGGGGTTTTTTGTTTTAAAATGCTATGTAATCAAGAAAGACAGGTGAACTCATTCTGACTAATTTTGTTCCCACCTGAATACTGAGCTGCAAGGTGTGAATGTAACACAGGCTTTATTGGTGATGTGTTCCGTTCAGAAGAGACTGTGAAAAGTTTATGGACTTCAGATGGCTCCTAATAAAAAAAAGACCTGTGGGTCAGTCTCTTTAGCACTTGCTTGAAGTCATCTTGTCTGTAGCACAGTCCGGTCCAAGGATGCGACCTGGGTGGTGGTGAGAAGTCCTGTGAAAGACAGCAAGCATGAGCCCTGAACATGGGTTTCTTATGAATTTAGAGAGAGTAAACTGGTGAAACAAGAAAAAAGGTGATGATAGAGTTTTTAAGAGAGAGAAAAAGCCTGTGGGCTTCATGGACTACAAAAGTTTCACCCCTTCCTAAACACAGGTTTGGTGTTAAAAATATGATTGAAATGCTACATTTCACAGTTACATATTTACTTAGAATATTCATCAAATAATTAGAGTTTAGAATACATAATATAATATATACAGTATCCATGTAATATATAAAAATGCATAATAGTATTATATAATTCAAATAAAAATTTTCCTGATTATTTTAGCAAGCCTTTTGTTATCAATATCAAATATCAATATCAAATAACAACACTAGAACAAAGTGAAAAAAAGACATATCCGGTGTTCAGAAGTAGATTATAATTTGCATAGCTATGTTAATTTTATTTGTATATTAATATAGTAATGCAAAATACAGTGATACCTAGTTAGCATATTGCATTACTTCCTCACAATAGTTAATGGCAGCTCACTTTCTTCTTTTCTTTAAGGATGACAGCATATGAATAATTTGACCTCAGCTCCCAAATGCTTTATGGCCGTTTGATGTAGCAAAATAACTAAAAATACAGTACTATTGATTGTTTTTTATTTGCCTTATAAATATTGTTAGCCAACACTAACCTGAGTTATATTAGTCTAGGTTGATGGTAATGTGACCAGAGACCATCTAACTGAGAACAGAATCTGGTTTAGGGTGTATGATGGTATATATCTGTAAGTATTTGGCTTTTTTTTTTTTTTAAATAAAAATTAGGAATTTAGATGGCTATTATTCTGGGCGCTATCTGGTTTATGTGTTTATGAACTTTTAAGGATTTGCCTGAATGATAGAAGCTAGCTCACAAATGCGTATTTGCGTAAACATGCATGAAGGCAGCACCTGAGGAACTCACATACATTTATGCTTGTATCATACCTATACTGACAAAAATTACTTAACCAACATGTCCTCCTGTTCTGCAAAACTGTACACTGGCAGGAGCAATGCCTTGTGGTCAATTATGGTGTTTGCGGTGAATAGGAAAACTGTAGGCATTAGCAATTTTAGCAAATAGTACTTTAACAATTCATGGAGTAATGCTTTTCTTCTATAGACATCATGGCTGAAGAATTTTCAGTGACAAATAAGAAAAAAAGTGCGAAAATCTCTTAAAGATATATCTCAAACAGAAAAGGCAGCAGATTTGTCAAAATATTTGTTGTGAGTTGTTTATCAGAATGTGATGCTTAACGGTTTACTTCCTCAGTGTAATTTGACAATAATATAAGAAGAATTACTCAAAATCTGAAAGGCTTTTCATGTTAGCATCCTAATATTTGAATGCATACATACTGTGCTTAAACATACAGCTAAAGAGAGAAGTTGTGTCTTGCTGTTGTGCGCAAGGTGCACAGGCCCACTTACCAGCAGGAAGAACAGTAAAATGCTTAAATTCAGTAGAGAGACAAAGGAGGTGAAAAAGAATATCTGATGCATGTGATGTCAGGAAAATGTGACACTTGCTGGAATATTCCATGGTTGTAAAGGGTTGTTTTTGACAACAAATAGTGCCACATGACACACAAACCCACCTTGATCCAACAACTTACATTGCTAAGAAGTCTTCTACCATCGCTCCTACTTTGATGTTATGCCATGATATTATCAGATTTATGTAGGAAAACAGGACTTTACATTATGTGTCCTTACAGCTCCTTAGAGGATAAGGTTAGTAGTTGCTCTTTTGGGTGTTTTTGGCGGAAAAATACTGTACCATTAAAATATCAATGAGGTACTTTGTTCCCAAAAGTCTCCTTAAAGATTCTGGGGCTGAGGAACAACAAAAAAGCCTTCAGGACTGAATGGCCCAATATGACTGAGCAGACAAAACTAGAAGGAATGAAACAAATCTGCATTTCTAAAGACTATGAAAAAAGCATCAGATGAAACAGTGAATATCAGGACAGAAAAGGCTGCAGGAGTTTGAAAGCAGATGTCAAAAGGCATACCAAAAAATGTCAAGAGAAGTATAACAAGCACTGGCTGCAGTGTAATAAATATATGCATGATGAGTACACTGTACTGGGTCTGTTGTCCCAGGAGCAGTTTTGCAAGCAACAATGTGGAAAAAAACTCCAAACCCTCACCACCTCCATTACCAACAAAAACAATAGCGGTGAACAATGTCTGCAGATAATATTGGAGTCAGAATGCAAACAGGGTGTACTAGGCGAATAAAACCATGGCTGAAACATATTTCTGGCCCATCTCAACCATTACTGTTTGATAAGAGCCTGGGACAATTGTTCTGCTCTGTTAAGAAGGAGAACAAATAGCAGCAATTTTCAAGAGAGTACAATGAAGAACTTGAAGAAAATAATTATGGTGAGTACTGCCTTTTCAAAATGGTTTCTAGGAAGTGTGAATAAGAAAAAGTGGTTGGAAGGGCAGAGAAGTTTTACTTATCAAGCAACAGCAAGTTTGTGTGTATGGCATTTACACAGCAGCATGCCATGCTGTTTCAGAAGTGGAGTGGGCCCCTAAGGAACTAGAGATGCTAATGCTGTCCTGTGGGAGAGCCCCATGTTCTGGGGGAGCACATTCAAATGAAGAGGTTATTCACCCTCTCGCTGGAGACACTGAAATGAGAAGAGAGAGCAAATGGCTGAAATCCAGGAGCTCCTGAGCTGGAAACTCATCAAAATTACAGTGGTAGGGAGAAAAGGAACAAATAGTGCTGTAGAAACTGTAGTGTCTGTGGCTGCTTTTAATTATAAGATGCTGCTGTTAGCCGTCAATATCACATTGCACACTATGTCCTTTGCTTGCAGATAAAAAATTGAACAAGAAAGGCAAGAATTATTAATCACCTTTGTGGCCTTCCTGTTACAGCATCCAGAGAAGGACACAGAGATGCTGCGTGAGCTGGAGCACCTGTTTGGAGACAGGCTGAGAGATCTGGGCTTGTTCAGCCCGGAGAAGAGAAGGCTTCTTAAGGGGAGACCTTAGAGCAGCTGCCAGTGCCTGAAGGGGCTACAAAAAACCTGGAGAGGGGCTTTGAACAAGGGCCTGTACGGACAGGACAAGGAGAAATGGCTTTAACATGACAGAGGGGAGACTAAGATGAGATCTTAGGCAGAAGTTCTCCCTTGTGAGGGTGGTGAGGTCCTGGCACAGGCTGATGAGCTGAGGCTGCCCCATCCCTGGCAGTGTTCAAGGTCAGGTTGGATGGGGCTTGGAGCAACCTGGTCTAGTGGAAGGTGTCCCTGCTCATGACAGGTGCTTGGAACTGGATGAGCTTCAAGATGCCTTCAACCCAAACCAGTCTGGGATTCTTTGATGATTCTATGCTTAAGTTCTTCCTCACAAACTGATGGGAGTGGTGTGGAATAATGTCTTTGGCAGTCTCCACCACTTGTGCCGGACTGCATGTGTGAGAGCTCATTGTGGGGCTACGCAAGTATGTAAATCTGGAGGGAAGAATACATCCTGCCCCTCTCAGAGAAGTCTTGCCGGGGCTGTCCAGTATCTGATCCTTAGAAAATCAGCTTAATGTATAGAGCTTTCAGTTTCAGATTTTCCACTTAATTTGTAGTGATTCATCTTTGTTTATGGCCACTGATGTGTGCTTGGCTAATAGAAAAATGATGCCTCATCTCATGAGCAGAAAGCTCATGCTTAATTTCAAATCTGTCATGTAACGGTCAGACACAGCATGCAGTTTTTGTTTAACTAGTGTACTTGGCACTGTGATTACCACATGGAAACATTGATTCCCAGTCATCCATGTCATGTAGTGCACCTTTATACAGGCTATCCATAAAATAAATACAGGCTTCCTGTTTAGTGCACACTCCTAATTAAGTATCTGATTATATATTTCACTGATTTGTAAAACAACACAAGTATAACTTGCAAATATGAATAGCCCCTGCATTGAGAAGAGCATGATTAGACAATGAAAGAGATTATTTCCATGGAAAGACATCAAGACAGCACCATATTTAGTGCTACACAGTGAAGTTTTCTCACACATGTGACCCAGCAAATATCTATTTTCACGAAGTAGTTCATATTTCTGTAGTTCGTGCTGCTGAATTCATAGATGGCTCTAGGGAAGCTCAAATGAATTTCAAGTGTGGCCCGTTTTGGTGAGTAAGCAAAACTGATTTATTTTGAATTGCCATGGGTTACAGAACATGAATCACTACCGCAGCTCAGCTGCTCAGTGATAGGTTGCTAAATGCCAGCTGCGTTTACGCCTTTAAACCTAAAATGGTGGATATCAAAGAAAATGCCAGTTACATCAGTTCAAACCCTCCAGTCTTTGGATGAGTTCCTAATGCTTTTTCTGGAACTTTTATGGAAAAACTCCTTGAGTCTTAGCTGGAAATCATAGGTTCAGGAGACACACACAGGAGCTTGATACTGTCACTGTTGCTATATCCACGAATGGAGTATATCATCCCAAAAAAGAAGGGATGGCACAGACTCGGATCTGTGTGATGCACCAAACTTGCAGAGTAGTTACGCAAGGAAGAAAGCTACTGTTATTTTCTGCTGATATACACAAAAAGCAGTTCATTGCTCCAAACACAACAGCAGGAGAAATATAAGGGGAGAAGTTTAGATGAATGACTCAACTTAGCTGCCATCTTATTTGTGTCACTCAGGTTAAGAAATGCAGTTTTCTTGCCTCCAGCTGTTTAGCAAACCTAAAGAAGTAGATTTGAATTCACAGCCCAGAGGCTCAGCAGAAAGAAACATGATTAACGCAATCTAGAAACTATACAGATAGTAACAAATAATAAGTTAAAGAAGGCTCTGTATTACTTTCAGAAATAACTTCTTTCTTCTTTTTGGTGTGTAAGTTGTGCAAACTTAGGTTCCCCAAGACAGAGACATGTAACCTAAAAAAATACAACTGATGGCAAGGAAGTCTTTGTTTGATCTCCTTACACACCATTTCTGATTTGGCTTCAGTGGTTTCAGTAAGACTTTATAGGAATTTATTCCACAACAGGATCCTGCCTATGGCAGGGTCTGTTTCATTCTGACCGTTTATTTTCTATGACCAATTAATTACCCAAGTGGAAGCATTGATGAAAGCTGCCAAGCAATCTTATAGTTGAAAGAGTTCATCCATTTTTCCCCTCCTTCCATCCACATTGAAAAAAAAAATGGAGCCAGAAAAAAACACCATACTATAATTCATTAAAAAAATGTAACAAAATAATTAAAATTTGAGAAAATTTTCCCTAATAAAGACAGAAAGAACAAAACCAATTAAATTGAAACTGTCTTGTATTAAGAAATGACACTATTTCTAGATGACTAGTACATGCTGGCAAAAGGAAAAAAGAAGCTAGTTAATGATGCAATGCTTGGAATCAGAGAACATTAAGTCTAACACTGAATTAAATTCACAAAGAATTGCTACAAGAGATGAGAAGCTCTGAAACAAGTTGAAAATTCTGAAACCCCATCTTTCTAGCCAGAGAATGGTTAAAGGTCTCAAAAGATCTACAATAAATTCCAAAAGGCTATAAAAACAAGAGAATAGAAACCACATGCAACATAATGGAGTCTCAAAGCACCAAAGAACTTCAGTTCAATATAGACAGATTACATGGACGTATATAGCTTACATTCAGCTTGGACAAATTTTGAATGTTTCTAAACAAAATGTTTTTGGTTTTTTTTGTTGGTTTGTTTGCTTGTTTGTTATAAATGTTGCAGAATGGGCTTATTTGTGACATATCCAGTAAGCAGTCAGTCTTGCTGACCACTTTGTTTGACCTTCCCACCCTCAAAACGGAAAATATTGCGGAGCAGGAGATCCTTTTTTTCTTTTTTTTTAATTTCTGTTTTTGATTTGCCCTGTTTCTTCTCACTTCATATGTTATATGCACTGCTACAGAGATGAACAGAGCTTGAGCAATCGCATCTTGGTACCTGACATGGGAAGGTATTCTGCACTTTATTATTCTGGTGGTTTAGTGAGTGTGACTGAGGATGAGGTTTGGTTCTAATTTTGTCATTTCATAACTCACGATTAACAAAAACACTGTCAGTGCAGTAATTAAGGTGAATACCAGCAAGGCACAGCATTAAGTATCTTTTGAGTTGTAACTAACAACACTCCTCAAGTGTTATGAAAGGTGGCAAAATTCAAGAGATGTTCAAGAGATAATGGATGAAACTCAACTCTGACTGTTCCATTACCTAACATTTTTTTTACTTTTTTTTTTTTTTTAGTTGAAAAGCATACTCTCAATAGGCACAAAATTAACAGCACTCCAGATCAAAGTCACATGCATAATCACTCTCATAGAGACACCAGCAGTGCATCTTTCCTCTCCCAGCCACTCTCAGGGTGTTTCAGCACCAGTTCAGGGGAAAAACACTTAAGGACCAGAGAGTAATTCACATTTTAGCTTAGCTGTCCTGCTGGTCGCCAGCAAGGGTGCTTCATTTTAGGAAGACCACATTGAGATGCCTGTACTTGCCTACTAAGGAGTGGACTGACTCCACCAGCCCATTAAGGCACTAAATGGTAACAGATTTCGCTTAGTATCAGCATGGACTAGATCTCAAAAGAAACACCACTTAAACCACCCAGTTCCCTGTCTCAAATTTTGCTCACCCTCACTACTCTTTTCAACACTACTCTGTTCTGCTGAACAGCCTCTATTTTGTTACACAAGCAAGAGATTACTTGTTTACTGCTACTGTAACTTCCCACAGACTTGTGAAAAAACGCTATGACAGCGCATGAGCCTTGCATTTCAGATCTCCAAAGCTTTCTCCCCATCATGGAAGTAGAGGAATGTTATTGATAGGAGGCTCTACCTTCATGCTTTAGTCATTAGTGAAAAGGTGCCATAGATCATGTCGTGTTGTCTGTAACCTAGTTAGATTCTGACAGGAGAGAGGTTCTGAAATCATAGGCTCACATTAGAAGCCTTTAAAAACTCATTAGCTTCTGATAATTATCCTAATATCCAAAGCAGTAAAAATCACAGAGCTCATTTCTGCCTCAGCACCAACTGTGAATATGTTCAAAAAAAGCTTTGCCTTTTCACTTCTCAGTAACAAAAGGAGTACCTGCTGTGAATGCAAACATTTGGGGCTGGTACAGATAAAGACCAGTTTCCTTCCTGAGCATGACAAGTGAAGTCAATTTATTGTCTAACAGAGACAGCAAAATTACAACTAAATCTTAATTCATTGCTCTACCTTGAGACATTGTATTTTCCGGGCCACCTTGTCCTGAATGTTTGACATCTCTCTGCCAAGCTCTAAAACCGCCGCTTTTCTCTAAGCTACTTTTTTTCATTTTCAGCTATTTTTTTCTTTTGGTTTGTTGGAGGTTTGTTTTTTTTTTTTCAGTAATGGTGGAAAAGGTTTCTATGAGGCCACAGATACGTATGAATAATATGCTTTTAAATACACCTTAGTGCTGGAAGACTTTATGATCAGAACCATCCTCTGTGTCCTTGGTTGCTCTGACGTGGCTTAGTCCCAGTGGTTATTTTGTTTAAAACATACAAGGATGCAGCCCACATACTTGAAAGTGGCTTGAGTCACAAAGTGACCCAAAGATACTTTGTCCAGTTAGATAATAAGCAAGGGAAAAACTATTCTTAATTAGCTTAATTAGAAGTCAGTGTGCATAAAAAGCCGGAGGAGGTGGCCAGGGAATATTATGCTCTAAATTGGAGCACTGTTTTATAGATCTAACTATTTACATTCAATTCCACTGTAAAGTGGCAACTGGAGCAAAGCTGCTTCAACGTCATCCATTATAGGTTTTATCCTGGTCTGACCAAGTATGTTTCCGGGCTTAGTTTTCATAGCCAAACCATGTAATCTCATAATAATAACTCTATAAATAGATATCATTCCATATTTATTACCACAGTAAGACCTGAAAATGGCTCTAAGTGGACAAAATCTTGCTAAAAGAAACAAAACAGCAGAACAAAACAATGCCCAACCCTTAAAGAAAGACAGACATGGATTTAAAAAGTAGGTAAAGATGATGGTGTTATCCCTAGCCTTGTTATTGTGCCCCTGTTCTCATCACACTTGATTTCCTTGGGAATGTATTTTCTATGATTTCTGGGAGGTTGTGCTTCTCTCTTTAGAAGGGCCTAGGCATTGCCTGTGACTGCTGCATGGTGCTGGTGCAGGAGGATTGAATCCAGGTTAAGGGTTTTTTTTTTTGCTAAGATCTCTGGCATAAAAAAAATAACAATCATAAAATTAATTCTCGTGACACCATTTTTACACACCATTTTTACACACCTTGCTAGCGGGACCTTTAGAGGAAACAGGAAGATGATGACCTTAGGATGCAGGGGCCGTCACCATGGTTACAATGGACCTGTTTATCTGTGTGGGTTAAGTACAGAGGTAGACACATGAAAGACATTTATTGGCAATATTTTCTGCTCAGTAATGTAGGATTTGTCCCCAAAAGAATCAGTAATTGCTATACTGGTGGTGCTCTGAGTACCTTTATTACAGACTTCATTAAAATGCCACTTACATTTAAAGAAACAATCGCTTATGGGCATTAGCTTTAGCGCAACAGAAATTTCTTGAACTCTGCAAACACAATCCTGGTACCTGAAAAGTCAAGCTGTGTTCTTTCGGTGGTTCACATCATGACTTGTAGGATCATAAAACAGCTGGCCTTTTTTTGATCTTTCCCTGGGAAAAGCAGGAATATATCTATGCTTTTTAGTGATGAACTAGCTCCATCAGCACTTCTGATATCCCCATCCTGGGGAGCTGCAGGAATATTTCTTCCTTCATGGGTCACCTCAGTTGCCTTAGTGGCCAAAAGTGAAAACAGCTTTTTGGAGTGATCAAGCTGGGACGTCCCTGGGAGGGATTCAGTTTTCAGAAGGAATAGGTAACTTTTCCTAAAGATTGAATCCCACAGTGCATTTTCTGCTGTCTACCTAAAACCACCTAGACACCCTTGAAAATATTAGTTTTGCTGGGCAAGAGGGGAACAACATTATACTGTCTACATCAGTAAAATTAAAACTGGAAGCACAAGGACACTAAAGTGTGCAACTACACTGCAAAGAACAGGGATTTTTTGGCCAATAAAATGCAAGAAGTGAAGGTGTCTAAAAAACTCCTTTTGTACCTGCAACAAAAGTCATTAAGGTGCCATTGTGGAGCAAGGCTAACTATAGCAATATGGTTTTGAGGAGAAAAATCTGTTTCCCTACATTTGACTGAATCTGATTCATTCATTTTATCCATTAGCCCTGTGGAAGCTTCCATTTTAGAGCATTTGATGTGAGCTTTGGAAAGCAGTACAGGTGGTGCTGCCTCAGCAGGAAACCCACTATTTTCTGAGGGACTGTCAATTATTTGCAGGGAAACTAAACCAGAAGAATAAATATTACATGCTGATGGATATTTGTCAGAAAAGATAGGAGTACTTTCAATGGGGCTTGTCAGACACAATGCGTTTAGCACATCTACATTTTCTATGGCAAAGGGAACAGAACTCTCCAGCTGCTTCCCTGGCAAGCCTGAAGTTTTGTCTCGTAAATTTAAATTATAGATGACATAATGGTGGAATGGAAATGGATTGCACCTATAGAGATAAATCCAGTGAAAAGCCTTACATTTTCAACGAAAGGAAGAAAGAAAAAGGTTCTAACATGCATAAGAGCTTCCATTTGTTGTGATATTTAGCCTCTCCAACTCAACACTTTGTGAAGCAATTTGTTTCTTTTTTTTTTTTTTCATCTCCCTCCACCTCTATTGAAAGTGATGAACATTTTTGTGAAGCTCACAGGGAGTGCTAGGTTGCAAATATAACAAAAAGCTTGCCAATGCCTGGGAGTCCAAACTGGCAATGTTTCCTGTTGTGTCAGCATTTAAGTATTATTGTAGTGTTATCATATCAAGGCATAAAAAAATAACATGGAAGCAGTTGTGCCAAAAGTTTAATGTTTGACTGAAAGTACACAGTGACTATCCATAGGTACATTTGGGGCTCTTTGCCAAAACATCATTTTAATATGAACCATTCAATGGATCTTCCACTCAGTGATGAGAAACTCTACTTTTTAATTTAAAGCAACAGGACAAAAAGCACTGGCAAGTTTCCTGCATCTGATACTGACGAGGAATAAAGAGGAAATTGTTTGATAAACTACAGTATCTTGGGATGATTTGACAGCCCTGGGAAGGAGATAACCTCAGGTCTGAAGCCTGGAGAAGGTTCTGCTTTTTTTTTCCCCCACACTGAACTTGTCACTTGTGTAAAATGTGTGGAATTCCACAACAAATTTATCTACCTGTGTCAATGATAAAGCAAAGCCTTAAAAATGGAGACAGAAGAAAGTGCAAGCTGAGAGAAGGAGAATTTTGCTCAGGAATGGGTAAAATATTCTGTCTCCTTTTTTGGACTCAATGAAAATGATATCTGAATGATCAATACAGGAAATTAGAAAAGTGCAGTTGTGTACTGTGTCACTGGACATTATGCATTTGAAGCTATGTCAAGCTTGACAAGATAGTGCAAGTACAATCTAAAGATAAAAAAAAAAAAAGAATACATGTGCTTCAGACTAAATTCAGATCCAGATGACTGTTTCAGCATACAAATATATTAGGAATTTATTTCTACAACTGTTATTAAATAGAGCCCTGTCCTTCAGCCGTTTGCATTCTGAAAACATCAGCTCTTGGGTGAAGGTAAAAGTAACATCTGGTCATTTTTCAGACCTCTTTTGAACACTCAGACCATCCTCTGAATGTTTTTATACTGCATAGTTTGCTAGCAGCAGCTGCACTGACCTTCATGGCAGCCCAGGACTGAGCTGCTGGAACTGGGACCAAGAGTCTGGACTCAGTGACTTACATTGCAGAAACAGCTGCTGAAAGCAAATTCATTGGAAACAGAGATAAGTGTTCAAATAAACTGATTTTGTCTTAGAGGAAAAATTCATCCAGGGCTGGTCAACAGGGGTATGCTGAAAGAGATCTCAAAACAAAAGACTTGAATATAAGTGCTATGTGCTAATGATGCCATATGTAAAGAGTTACAACAAATATGGCTGCAGAAATTTGGCTTTTGAAAACAACTGCCTGCTCCCCATTCTTTCGTCTGTCTCTCTCAAAGTGACCATTAGTTGTTCTCTATCACTTCTGCAGCCTCACAGCAGGAACACGAGGAACCAAAACCCTTCTCACCCTTGAGATGAAACTAAGAGAGCATAGAAAATGAGCTGTAAAATGATGTGCAGAAGCAATGTGATGCAGTCAGTGACCCGTAACTCTTTGCTATCTATGACATTTTTTAGCTTATTTGCAAATAACTGAATCTTCAAAATCAAGCAAGTTTAACTGAAGGCTACCTACTCTATTTCAGCTCCCTGAATAGATAGGATCTTTCTTACAACAAGGTTTCTGATGAATACAAGATCTGCTTTCCACAAATATTTTTCATTCTCACTTAAAATTTTGCTGTTTCTGCAAACATTTCTGCAACCAAATTTATTTCCTAGGATGTACGTGCAAAGCAGACACAAAGGGAATGCAAACAGATTAAGCGTGAATTCACTTAGAATTTAATAATAAGAAGTTGCACAGCAATTTTGTGCAGTGTTTGCCTGGCAATGGCTGTTAGAGCATCAGAATCAAATCCAGAAAGTTACACACAGCTGACAGCCATGTGTCTAATACCTGATCTTTCAAGATAAACACCAGAAAAAGTAAAGTGAGGACCATAAAGGACCAGATTTTAAAAGCATTATGAGACTTAATGCTGAAATTAGGAGTATGGACTTAGGTTTTCAGAGGAACTTTGCACATGTCTGTCTGAAGGGGTTAAGATGGATCCCACTTGCTGTAGGCACAAGCCAGCTCCAGCCTGTGAAGCCATATAACTGCAACAGCACTTTGAGCAAACTAAGATATTAATTTGACCATCCAGTTTCCAGACCTAAAATGATTTGCATGCCACCACCAAACACTCCATTGCCGACAGGAAATACCCCCTCCTTAGGGCTTCAGATCCCTGCAAGCCAAATGGAAATTTGAGACTGGTCTTCTTAAAGCCTAGGTAAATACTGCACACTGAGCTGCCACAAGAGTGTTTTGGAAAGGCTAACTCCTGCTTGGGTTTTGGAAGAAATTCACATTTAACTCCAGAGCTGTGAATCCTAAGCAGCAATAGCAGCCTCCTTCTGGTATAAGTCTTTGATCTCTCCTTTGTGTTAAGTGTTTGATATAACAACAAAGGGTTTCATGTTCTCCAAAAAAGTATGGTTAATAAATAGGCAACTCCTTTAGAAATCTTTCATCAAGTATCAGCCCTTCTAATGCACTCATGAATCAGCTTCAGTTGGTTCAGCCTGTTGTATCTCTCTGTGTGCTTCTGAGGAGTTAAGCTGAAATATAATGGCTGATGCTGAAGGAAGACTAGCTTACCCTGCTAAACAAAGGGGTTATAGAGCTCCAAAAGCAGTTAGCAAAGCTTCCTTATAGCCTCATTCATCTTCAGGCTTTGTTTCAGAAATTAGAAAGCTTAGAGCAGCTCCTGACATGCTGCAGCAGCAGCAGCCTTAGGAACAGACAGCACTCAAACCAAAAACCCCCAGAACACATCCCCAGACCAGCATGGTGCTGCCAAAAAGAGGAATAAGTCACCAGGCCCTCGAGAAGGGGAAAACACATTTCAATCCCCCTTGAAAACCACAACTCAGAGAGGGAAGTGTGCTGCTGGCCTGCATGAAAAGTCATTTGCACCTGCCAGAGGCGGAAGACCTAAAGGGTCATTAAAGCCTGATGTATGGAAGCGGTTTTTGTCTTGCAAACGGGAGTGAGGCTTGGAGTTTCAGTTGTCTTTGCCATAAAACAATGAATTGCAGGTTCCTAGTGTGCACATCTGCACCAGGACACTGCTTAGCAGCAATGCCTGAACCAGCGCTCCTCTTCTCCTGGCTAGATTACTAATGGTGATAAAACCAGTTTTCAGGCCTCTCCTCTTTTCCCTTTTTCCACCATCCTTTCATTGCTATGCCTTTGTCTCTGGTGTAAGGCAAATACTTCAAGAGAAAGAAGAAAAAGCAAACTGTGCACTTTGTACACTGCTTTCTGACTCTAATTTCTCCTTTGGCTATCTTACAGTCACTGTAACTCTTACAATAAGTAGAATTATTATGCGCGTATTGAACCTAGGTAAACCTTTGTTGTTTCTGAGAATTTCTTAGTATTTTTAGTGTTGCATAAACACAGTGGCAAGCAACAAAATCCTTAACGCAAGCATTATGTCTTTTGAGAGGCTATTTTACCTCTGATTCTGGTTATCTATCACAACTAATTGGTTAACTGCATTTTCAAAACAGATGAAGAATTTTAAAAGTCTCTTGTGGTTTTACATTGCCTGCCTCTGATGTCTTATGACATTCAGTGAATAGTTTCTCAAGAGGAATATTTATGACCTCAGTCAGGCCATACATGTCACCTATTATAAATAATGTCCCTAATCCATGAACAGTTTTATCTTTGAATGAGAGCAGCAGCTTTAGGGCTGCTCATCATATAACTTGACTTCCTGCCCTAAGGTAGTTCTGTGGGCCAGATGAACCCTTAAGCAAAAACACTGACATGCATATGTTCTAGCACACCTCTTTATTGCACTGTTTAAAGAGATTATCAGTTAGATAAAGCAATATGGCATCGCACTTTCAAGTAGAAAAAAAAAAAAAAGAATAATTCTTGGTTGTTTTGGGGATTTTTAATGAAATTATTTTGAAACTGGTAGGAGATTTAGGATGGCTGATTTATTTTGCTAATAAATAGATAGCTAAAATGTGGAAAATGAGGCACAGTATTGCTTCTGTTGTATAAAGCATGCCTGTTTCCACTGGGAAGAACAACCTTTGCTGCTTACTGGTTGAAATACAGTTATTTCTTAAAATAATCTCTGGTTGGGGTGTTCATACCAACTTCTTATTGCCAGAAACAATACAAAAGCTTTGAGGATGTGATGAGCAATATACCCACTTGAAACTACAGACATAATCCAGATGCACATAGCAGAATTTGGAATGAATCCAACACACAGGGGCTAACACCCCTACCCTTGGATAAGGTGCCATGGGATCTTTTCACAGGAGTAAATTGCAGATTGCAAAACAGTTACCTTAACTAGTTCCTGATGTGCCGCATCACACCACATTCAAATCTCCATCTGTGGTGCCTGCAACTACTGTTCATAAAATGAAGGTTTCAGCACAGAAATAGAAATGATGTAGCTCTGTGGTAGTGCCACAGAGTTATTTTCATTGTGTCATAGGCCCAGCCATTTAATTTGAAATGCACTTGAAGCTTGTGTAAACCCCACAAAATGCCTAATCTGGAGGTCAAGCAGAGTATACGGGCATCATTTTCAATATTAGTAAATTGCATTCTAAATATATTTCTCAATGTATTGTTCTTTTCCTGTCTTGTCGCACCAGGTTGCTATTCATTGTTACAGAGCATCCATGTACCACCCCAGACGTGACTGCATTTTCAAAGAATGAAATGCTTTTAATACAGCAGTATATATAGTACAAAGGCTTGGATAACCACATGGTATGTCTATATCATACCACACAACATTACTGACCCATGAAGCAGAGACACAAGTTTGTGTGCAAACCTCTTTCTTCAGAGTCTCTTTTTTGATGGGTCACAGCTCACTAAGCCCTTCCCCTCATTCTTGACTGTTTAACTCAGCTGGGGAAGAACAGAAGCAATGTTCCCATGAAGCTATCTGGTGGTAAAGTCATCATGAGCCAATCTTAACTAACAGTAAACCACCAGAGTCACTACAGGGAAAAAAAAAATCAAGCTGACTGGTAGCAATCACAACATAAGTAGGCTGGAGAACTAGGCAGCTTCAGAAATGCCCTCTGCCCCAGCCCAGAGCATGGAACAAATTGTGGAGTAGCAAAGAAGGGTATGTCATAAGGTGGGAAAAAACAGAGTCCAGGAGCAGGGATTTCAGCTAAGCAGGTAGCATCATCCTGATTGATAGGAAAAGAGTAAATCGGAGCAAAGAGACAAAAGGTGTTTGACGAAAGTAACTAGAAAAAAAATCCCAGCAAACAATGAAACACTCGAAGGAGAAGAAAAAAAAAATCTGTAGGATAAAAGACAATGTGAGAATCTTCGCAAGTGGAACAATGATAAAAAATTCCTGGGTGACCCCCGTGGTGTGTCCCGATGCTGTCTCTACAAATACATACAGTTCATTTTGAGAACAAATTTCTAGCAACATCTTTCCGTTTATTCATTTTGATCTAATGTGGTCACTCCAACAGAACTTGGAAAAGTGACCACAGGAAAGCGAGTCTCTTGTGTACCTGCAGAAGAGGCTAGAAGAAAACAATATGACTGGTCACAGTAGCTGCACTTTTTTTTTGGCCTGTTTACATTCTATTTCTTTCAAGTTTCAAATATACAAATGGTAGGCCAAGGAACAAACTAAATTTACAGTATCAATACTTTCCATCGTGACATAATATATTTCTGAAAATGTACATTTATTTGAAATATTATTTTAAAAGAATCGTGATGATACTTGGCTAAAATTATCTCTGGTATAATTCCACTGAATTAAAAGAGGTTGCAGAGGGAGGGAGTGAATTTGCCTCCTGGTGTTATTGGTAAAAAAAAAAAAAAAGAGTTTTATGTCAAGATGTTTTTTATGAACTTGAATCCAGTTTCTAATCATCCAGATTGCCCTGTACAATAAACTCTTGATTATGACTGCTGGCGTTAACAGTAATAAGACAAGATGATGTGCAGCACAATTTTCTTCATTCAGCTTTTCATTCTTCTACTGCTCCTAAAAAGTCTCCATATCTTTGTTGGTTTTGTTTAAAAGTCATGTAAAATTAGATATTATCAATCAAGTCACACATTCTCAAGTGCAAAAACACTTATTTTGTTGATTGCCATGTAACTTTGTGGGACAAATCGGCACAGCTCTGCTCCCTGTTCGGGAAAGTTAGTGTAGTTGTGCTAGTGTAACTTTCTGTCGAGCTGATAGCACAAGAGAAAACATCAACTTCCCTTTGGTTTAAAACAGAGCTCAGGAGACAGATCAAAGACACTTATCTGCATTCTTTCCACTCTGTAGCTTCAGCCATGCACACTTCTCTCCACCAACACTAATTAAACTAAGAAGGAAAAAAAAATTAGATGTTTGCGCTCAGACAAAATTATTTGAAGAGAGAACTGCTTGCTGCAAAGATAATCAACAAAAGGCTTTTGTTTTGAAATCACAGCTTGGCTTCCCCCTGCCTTTCTTGATTGGGCTCCACATTCGGAAACCTTGTGGCCCTCGCTCTGTGCGGTTTCTCAGTGTCAAGAGTTTTTTGTAGGCATGAGAAATGAAACCTGGCAGTTGCTGTAGAAACCCTAGCACAAACTGCATGGCTAATGGGGTGCCCCAGTATCTTAGAATTACTGTTTCAAATAAGAAAAATATGTGATATTTCAAACTTTAGGGAGTTTTTCCTCTCTATTTCAAGCATCCCTCCAGCATCTTTGCTCAACCAACTAAATGACAGTTTTTTTCTGGCTATCTGTGATGTTCATCCAATTTTTTATTCAGTCTTATACAAAAGTCTTCCATTTCTGTAATACCAGAGACATTTATGTGGCTGATATTTTAAATGGAAGTCTGGAAAACCATCTTCTTTTTCAAATAATTAAAGCATCATAATTCTCCTCTGTAACAAAACAAGCTAAAGGCAAAGGCCGTTTACGAAGTGCAAGGTACAGGCAATAGGATCAGATGGAAAAAAAAAACAAACAAAAACCAAATAGGAATGAGAGATGACACCAACAGGAATTGTACTCATTTGTGGTAGCTAAAGGGGTGCTTGCACCACTGTCAGGTGTTGGTAAGAACACTCTTCTGTCGGCGATGCAGCTGTCATGAAGGAATCTGCTTTAGGATAAATAAATTAGGTGACCAGTGCATGTGGGTCTTCCAAGCTAACTCATCTGATTTTTGAAAAAAGAAAAACAAGGAGCCTCACAGAGGTTAGCCCTGCAGCACAACTGCTGGTGAATTAGATTTGGAAGGAGGTACTAACCCACCATCCAGCCTGTTAACTCTCCCCATGATGCAGATTTAACTGTGTCACAAAGTGCTAAGGACAATTTAGGGGACCCTTAAACTGCCTCGCAAATTCTAGGAACTAAAGAGAGGCAAGACATACCTGGCCCTTCAGCTGAGGCAAGTTTGCATCATTTTGCAGAGTCTTACCTGGGTCCAAGCTGAGCAGCAAACAGCCATACATGTTCCCCCAGGGCAGCAGGCAGCTGGAACAGAGTGAGAATGGCAGCAACTACCCCTGCATTTGTGTGACCCTAAACTAGATCAGATCCAAGCCATTTCTCAATCTATTTCTTCTACTTTAATCTTAAGAAAGGTATGGGAAGCTTGCATAAGGAGATATTTTTTGTTTGTGTCTGAAAAATATATTGATGCTACATACAGAAAAACTGATATTCCCTTTGCCAAAAACATGGGCTGCATAATGAAATAGCCCAGTTTCTAGCAATTTCTATGTCAGAACAGAGCCTGGGGAGGTTTAAAGCAGTATAAATGCCCCTCTACATTTCCGGAGTTTCTGACCTTGTGTCTGGTGTTTTGCGGAGGAGGCAGAGATTTGACCCCCAGCTGCCCATGAACTGTGGGCTCCCTTCAAAAACCTCTTTCTGTAGAGAACTGCAGACAGTTATTGAAACACTCCATTTCAGTAGCTGACCTCATGCACATGGTATTTTATCTTCCAAGAGAACTTCTCATGCCTGATACACAATTCCCTGCACAAACAGTCCTCTGACAACCCTGGAGAAGCAGAAGCAGGCACTGAAACACATGGCTGTTTTGCAAGGCAGCTTCTTTGCTTCACTTACTGCCTTGCCTGAGTCTTCTTTTTTGGAGATGTAGATAGCACTCATCACTGTCTTGCCCACAGATGCTGATCGACAGTGAGGGAGACCAAGAAGGAAAACATAAGTTCCCACCAACCCATAGCTTCAGACACAGCTTGGTTCCCAAAACAAGAGCAGGGCACAATGACAACACTGTTGGGTCCAGCACCCTTCCTGCTGGAGGACCTTAGCGTCATCCTCTAAGCCAGCTTTTGTCAGTGTTTTCTCTGCCCTTCTCCCTTAGTAAAAAATGGCCTTTGCTAAATCTCTTTTTACTGCCTGCCACATTTTTCATGGCAAGTTGCCACTTTCTAAAGATCTTATACAAGCCGTGCAGAATGGAAATAACACTCACTGATTTCACACACTTTGGCACAGAAATAAATATTTTATGCATGCAGGTAGTCAGAAACTTCCAAGCTCAGTAGAAGGGATCACTGTCAGCTGCAGTCATTACAGCGCCTGAATAATTATTATTGTTCCTTATTTGGCATTGCCCCACAAGCCAAAGAGACCCTGCAGTGCTTACCTGCTCTACACAAACAAACAGAAATTGTCATGAAGCATAGCATATTCTGTCTTGTTGCTACTGAAACACTTCAGAAGTTGGGGGGCATATTTTATCCACCATAGAAATAATGCTACCGGGAGACTCTGCTTAAATAGTACTGTCACTACACCATATCACAGCGTAGAGTTGGAACTTGGTGTGTATAACTTACAGTGCGTATATAACATGTTTATTTAAACAAGTATACATGCAAATAAGCACATGTACAGACATGTGTACATACTTTTGCATGTGTTGGATTGTGTGCCAGCACATACTTGTTGTCCAAGTGGAAACCAGTGAAGAGTCGTGTTTCTCAGGGGCTGGTACTGTGACCAGAGCTATTTAACATCTTTATTGGTGACATGGACAGTGGGATTGAGTGTGCCCTCAGAAAGTCTGGCAATGACACCAAGATGTGTGATGAGGTCAGCACACTGGAAGCAAGGGATGTAAACCAGTGGGATATGGAGAGGCTGGAAAGCTGAGACCATGTGAACCTCATGGAGTTCAACAAGGTCAAGTACAAGGTCCTGAACACAGGTCAGGGCAATCTCAGACAGAAGTACAGGCTAAGGAGAAAACAGATTGAAAACAGCCCTGAGGAGAAGGACTTGGAGGTGTTGGATGAGAAGAAGATCCCTGTGACCCGGATTCAGTGTGTGCTTGAGCCAAGAACCGTTCCTTGTGCTAGATTGCATCCCCAGAGCATGAACAGCAGGTCGAGGGAGGAGATTCTCTCCTTCTGCTGTGCCCTGGAGAGAACCCCCCTGCAGTCCTGTGTCCCACTCTGGGGCAACAACACAAGAGGGACATTAAGCTTTTGGAACGAGTCCAGAGGAGGCCACGGAGATGCTGTGAGGGCTGGAGCAGCTCTGCTCTGAGAGAGCTGGGCTTGTTCAGCCTGGGGAAGAGAAGGCTTCTCAAGGGGAGAGCTTAGAGCAGCTGCTGGCGCCTAAAGGGGCTACAAGAAACCTGGAGAGGGGCTTTGGACAAGGGCCTACAAGGACAAGACAAGAGGGAATGGCTTTAACCTGACAGTGGGGAGATTGACATGAGGTCTTAGGCAGAAGTTCTTCCTTGTGAGGGTCCTGAGGCCCTGGCACAGGTTGCCCAGAGAAGCAGCTGCTGCTGCCCCATCCCTGGCAGTGTTCAAGGGCAAGTTGGATGGGGCTTGGAACAGCATGGTCAAGTGGAAGGTATCTTTGCCCATGGCAAGGGGTTGGAACTGGATGGCTTTAAGGTCCCTTCCAACCCAAATCAGTCTCTGATTTTATGATTATATACATTCATCATTCATATACATATATAATATATGCTGCATACATATAAGTATGCACTATATACTTATATAATGCAAGCTTATATATGTGCACTTACCTTTTTTTTTATATACATACGGTGATTTTACTGACCAGTGACAAAGAATTTGGTTAGCCTCCTTAAGGATTTTATTTGCTTAACTGAAAAGTAAGACAAAATAATTAACAAAAGATACAGCATACTTTTTAAAGTATAAGAGAAACATTGTTTTAGATCCAGAAACAAAGATTTGCAGCTTGAGAAATGCAAGAAGGGAAAGAACTGACTTCAAAGCCAGACTAATGACAAGCACAGTAAAATTTGTTACTTTCCACCTTTTTCCTGCTCCCAAAAGTATAATTAATTGTCCTGGGTTCATCAGTAGCAGTCATTTTTCTCCTTCTTAGCAGCTGGTGCAGTGCT
This sequence comes from Psittacus erithacus, assembly GCA_009867235.2. NCBI lineage: Eukaryota > Metazoa > Chordata > Aves > Psittaciformes > Psittacidae > Psittacus > Psittacus erithacus. The sequence continues at coordinate 25,250 of WYDI02014856.1, forward strand.
GTGGTTTTGACTTTTAGCCTGGGAACAGCGCTGATAATACCGATGTTTTTAGCTACTGCTTAGAATGTTTAGTCTGATCAAGGCTTTTCTGAGTCTCATGCTCTGCCAGGGAGGAGGGGAAGCCGGGAGGAAGCAGAGACAGGACACCTGATCCACAGTAGCCAAAGAGGTATTCCATACTGCAGCATGTCATGCCCAGGATGTAACTGGGGGCAGTTACCTGGAAGGGCTAGATCTCCGCTAGGGTCAGGCTGGGTATCAGTTGGTGAGCGGTTTTATTCTCTTCCCTTTTTATTTCCCTTATCATTATTATTATTGGTGGTAGCAGCAGTGGTTTGTGTTATACCTTCGTTACTGGACTGTTCTTATCTCAACCCGTGGGAGTTACATTCTTTCCATTCTCCTCCCCACCCCTCTGGGAGCCGGGAAAGGAAGGCTGGGGGGGGAGTGAGAGAGCGGCTGCGTGGTTCTGAGTTACCAGCTGGGCTTAAACCACGACATTAATGCAGAGAAATTTCTTAGGAACAGAAAAATAGCTACTGAGTTAACAGTGACATTTCCAGAGTGTCACCAAGAAGTGGCTGAGTAACTATTTAGCCACTGAGGCAAAAGCAGAAAGCAGGTGAAAGTGCCCTTTTAGGCTACTGTTATTGAGTTTCTACAGACCACAGAGGTAACAGCAATCATACTTGACATAGCAGCCTCCAGGACAAGAAGCAGTTTTCTCTGGTGAAGGCACAAGGCTGTTGTTTTGAATAAGGAACAAGGAATGATACCCATAGCCTATAGAACTTAACAGAGTGGGCTAATAATACCAATCTTCACACTGAAGGTGATGATTTTGTGAAATGTCTAAGCACCTAAATACATATAGCATTACAACCCCAGTCACACTCAAATGCAGCCCACAGGGGTGACCATTGTGTGTAGAGATGAAAATTAATGAAAATGACATGAAAAAATTGGAGTTGGATTACTATATTGCTGAACTGCCTTTGTCTCCCTTCTCACCCTTCAAGTGCAGGAGAAAAGTCCTAAAGACGCTAGTCCTTCTTTCTATCTGGTACCAGAGGAGCTGGATCCCAAGGCTGGTTAAGTGCAAAAGGTGTCTCTTCAGCAGCCTGGATACTGTTTTCTTGGTTACGTGAAGCCAGGACCATTTAAAGTAAAAAGAGTTCACTCTTCATGAGACAGACCATGTTGCTTTACAACGCTGCTGAGAGAACTCACTCTGCACAGGCTGCAGCACAGCATAGTGCTTTATATTTTTATCTTCTGCATAATTTCAAATGCTGGATGTAAATATATTGAATTTCTGAACGTTCTTTAGTTAACTTGTTCTTTAGCTCCTATTATCTAAACTTTCTAAGCTGCTTTGTTTGAAGGAGGGCCCTGCGCCTCCTTCCTGTCTCCTACTGAGCACAAGGTCCTTCCAGCATTATGAATGCAGCTTTTCCATTGAATAGGTGATTTTGACTCTTCTGAAAACAGTTGTATTCTCAGCCAGGTACACCAGATTTTGCAGAGGCGTGTTTCTGTGGGACCATGCACGTGGCAAAGCCCTTCCCTGTGCATCTGCTACCAGAGGGGACTTGCACAGGAGCAAAACACGGCAGCCAAAAGGGCAGTTATCTATTGTTTGCTCTCCTCTTTCCTCCCCTCACACTTCTGTGACTTTGCAGATCACAGGATCTCATTAGTATTTAACAAGACCACTGTATATTGACTGTTTTAAAGATTGGCCTGGTGAATGAAGAAGCATTTGAGGCTTTATTCTTGAAATAAAGAGGGGAAGACTTTGGCACATAAAAGGTTAACATGTCGTGGGGAAAGAAACCAGTTGTCAGCCTTTTTAACACTTCCAGGTGGATCACTATTTGATATAACGCAGAAGACACCCTTGTTTAGTGACATTTACTTTTTCTTTGCAGGAATAGTCACACACTCCAGTCATCGGTTTTCTTGTGGCTTTCATGCTGAGCCCGTAAGAACAGGATGTTCAAGAGCTGTCCCATATGGTGACATGCTGTCTATTGTTCAGATGATTGGCTTCAAGTGCTGGCTGGCTTTCACTTTCTGCTTTGAGTTGGTTATGGCTGAAACTTACGTCAGTTGTTGGGATGGTGTGGAGAAACTGGGTCCCAGCAAAGGGTGAATCCGCAAAGGGCCTTCTTTTCATTACACGAATTTAACATATCTGCTGAAGTTAGTTAGATTTCTTTGTGCATTAAGGGCATTATGGTTCAGATTAGAGGAATATTTTAAGATCATAAGAATAGAATTCCCCTCTGATGCTGTGGTGTATATTTTTGGTTTCATTATAATTCTTATTTTAACACATTTGTAATTTGTCCAGAGCTTAGGTTAATGTGCCTATTTATGTGTTTATTTTGGATGGTTGCTATATGTACATCTACAAGTAGGCTTGATTAGGCTAGTTTTCTTGTATTCAGGACTATTAAGAGCATGCACATATACAACTGAATGGTGAGATGAAAGCTGTCCTTATTAAATGAAATAAAATGGAAAAATCTGAGATCAGCTTAACTGCATTTGCTCCTTTCCACAATTGTTTGCTTTTTTCTCTTTCTGCAAGAAGTCTTCCACACTTTTTCCCTGCATTTTTCCAAATACAAAGAGAAGTTGCAATGTCATAACAGGAACCCATACAGAAAAATTATATTCTTGGTAAGAGAATAAAGCACCCAGAATGTATCAAATGATATAATACTAAGCCCTGATAGTAATGGTTATGAATTACTTTCTGACCCCAGCTGGTGACCAGTCGCTGTCTTAAAGTGTAAAGATTGATGGTCCCTGCAATTTTATCCTTGGCGTGGTAAATCTGCTTTTCAGGACTCAGTGGATATTCACTGTCTTCTATAGGTTGTCTGTCCCTGTAACTAGTGTTTGCTTACAGACTTTCTGGTGTGTACAGCATAAAATTAAACAAAACAAAGAAAGAAAAAAGGCACAGCCAAGATGACAACTTTGTTGACAGAAATGAATAGGAGAGTTTTAATATATAAACTTTTTCCTTACATGCACACTACTTGGCAGAATCTGAAGAATATGTGCTATCTGCATTAAAAGGTCCAACATGTTTGGTACCCTCAAATTTAATACCAAACTCTTGCTACTTAAAACACTTTCTCTTTCCTAAAAAAAATACCAAAAACCAAAAACCAAAAAACAAAAAACCAAAAACCCTCAAAAAAACATTAAAAAGCAATTAAAAAAACCCACCTCCACAGCAGATACACACACTGAAATACCAGTTTGTTGTAACAAAAACACCAAGAAGTTCTCAATGAGATACACACAATCTTACCATCTCAAAACAAAGGCCTAAAAACCAACCCCCCAACAGAGCTGAAGGCAGCTCTTTCCTCACCCATTTTTGTTGCTTATTTTCACCTGCACATGACCGTTCTCTGAAAACTTGTTGAATGTTTTACACAGAGAAAACACTGATGGGTGTTAGACCTGCACATTTTTAAAGGTATGGTTTGAGTACTCTTTCTACCCACACCTGACCACATGGAAATACACATGGTCTCACTGGGATCTGCTAGAAACCTCCACAGCAGAGAAGCGTTTTCAGAAGACAGGAATAGCATGTTGCCACTTTCGAAGCAAGATCGCATTGTCTTCCCTAATCACGTAGTTTTCTAGGCTAATATATTCTTTTCAGAAAGGATTTTGTGGAACGTGTGGGGGTGGTGGCATCCCTACACCACAGAGCTCCGGCATCTTGCACCACAGAGGTCCAGCATCATGCACCAGCAGAGGCCCCCAAGACATCGCATGCAGGTCTAGGGAGCCCTGTATGAACAGGACTATTAAGTACACGCTCTATTTGAGCAGGCTTGCACTCTGGAACTCTTTTCTCTCAACTCATTATTAATGGTGTGTGTGTGCTGGGATGGGGGGACTGCCTGAAATTACAAATAAGCTAATTTCCTTTTGCAACTCTACATCAGGAGCTGAGAAGTTTGTAACACTTCTTTCTTCCCAGGCAGCCTCCATACCCCAAGGAACACTTTTCAGGGTTTCCCCTAACATACACACACACATACTCTTTTTGTATCTCCCCTAATTCAAAATTTTAACAGCACTACTGTGGAGGAAAATACTTGCTAAAATAAAACATGATGCCTGGAAGAGAAAAAATTATCCAAATCTAATTATTAGACACTGCAAGCATTTTGAGTCAGAGATCCTACTGAAATGGCAGAATGCCTCATAAGTAACACAGCAGGCAGGTTTTATTTCATTTCTAGGAGGCTATTCATCTGTGGATACAAAGAATCTTTGATAAGTATGCTCATGAAGAAAAACCATTATCATTTTGGTGACACTAACAGTTACTAGTTAGCAAGTAGCACTGATACACCACACTGCACAACATATGTAATGCGCCAGGCTTGTAACTGGTGCAATCAGGGAGTAAATAGTGTGCCAGTAAATGGCTTGTCAGCATGTACATGGAGGAAGAGTGTGGTAGGAAACAGTCATAACCTGAAAACACTCACAGAGTTTTTCCACAGTTCTTTTGGAGGAGAGGAGCAACAGGGCACACAGCAAGCCTACAGGCAAGACGCTGCTGACACTAGCAGTCTTAGAGAATGTCTTTCAAGAGCAACTTCTTTAATGGTGACAACTGGGTGACAACTCACACTCAGCAAAGGCCCAAGGATCTCAATAAGAATGAATCAATTTAGCATTTTAAGGCACTTCATTTTAGCCTTTAGTTAATTTTACATTGAGACCCCTGCTGTGAATAGGAAGACAACATGTACATGTCTTCATGCTTGGAAACTTGTAAAGGTTTGATTCAGTGTGCTACAATTTCTTCAATTGTTCTGGAAATCCTTGGATTTAGTGCTGACAAAAGTTTATTTGTGGAACATGCACTTTTTTAACTTAATCACCATAAGCAACATGAGTTCCATTTATTCTGATCCAATATTTTATCTCCTATAATATTCCTTCATTAGAGGTATGCATTATCAAAAATGGACTTGCCAGTGGTCTTATATCTGCTCTCATTGCTGTTTTGTAGTTTAGTGATGTCTTACATCACCTGTTTTGGAGTTTTGGGGGACAGTCGCATGGTCTGCCCCCACACCTACCACTCCTGAAAGCCACAACTGTAGGCTAACAAGACACATAAATTCCTGGTACTGCTATAGAAAGGAAAGACTGTCTGATGTGGTCTTTGGAGGAAACACGGCAGACACAGACAAACTCTATATGATATATATAGTACCAATTTAAACAAGAATCATGGGAATAGCAGCATGGGGGAGAAGACTCTCTTCTCCCTCCTCACTGCCCTCACTCCAGGGGATGCAGTTGGAGCTCACTCCTTCAGGGATGCTGGAAGATGCACAGCCACCCTGAATTTTCCAGTACAGGAGAGAGCCTACAGCATGTTAGATGCTGGGATACATATCTGCTGGACAAAAATCTGTAGGAAACCAGGCCATCTTGGCACGTCCTGCTGCTCATCCTTCATTCACTGCTACCTTTAAGATCTTTGGGGTATCAGATTCCCAAAGCACACTTTGTTGGTGAGAGCTTTTGGATTACTGAAGGAGTTCTGGAAGGATGCTTGGATTAGTGATAGAGATGTCTAACATATATTTCTAGCTCACACTAACACTGATAATTTGCAATATTCAATACAATTTCATGCTACCACTGTGAGTTAAAGTGCTCTCAATAACATAAAAATTACCAAAGTGTACCTTTGCAAAATGTACTATTCATAATTTTTCAGTCAATTAATGTGGAAAATGTAAAGGAGAGCAGATTGTTTTCTATATCAACAGTTCACTGAGAAGATTGTTTTAATTACAAGGCTCTCATGTCTTTTTATATAAGGTGTCTTGTTGAGGTTGAAAAGCCATTAGTGTCTCAGTGTCTTGCAAAGCTTTCTCTGCAATTGTGTAACAGCTACTTAGCAGTTATATGAAGCATACCATTTAAACAAAATTTAAGTCCACAATTACTCCGTTAATAAAATGTAAATTTAAAAATACATGCAACCATCATGAAGATGGAACATTTAATTCTCACTTAGCTTCCCACAGAATGAAGGGTTACTTTGGTAAAAGAGATAAGACTGTAGTAATTGCTTTTATCTGCCATTTCGTGGGTGAAAAATAACTTCTAAGACTTTGAATTCTGAGGCCTAAATCAAGTGTTCATTTTACCTAGCTAAAACTCCCTTGAAACATTAGAAGGAACAATTAGCATAGTTCTACCTGTGTATCTTGAGCTATGGTTAATGCATGGGGATGGTGTGCTTAATTTTACTGCTTTGAAAATACACCCTGGAGAATAAAAGAAAGACTTTGGAGTTCTCAATAACAATAAAAAGGGAAAAGCCTGACTTATTTACTTTCTTTTTTATGATAGCATTGCTCTTTCTGGCCCTCATCCCCTGCAATGAGTATAGAAAAATGAAAAAACGATAAAGGGAGTTTCTGAGCACTACAGGGCTCAATGCTCCAGCCTGTCTCAGCTAAAAGACAGTACAGACACTGCAGTTTTAATCTTATGAAACTGTGGTTTGATGACTATATTATGCAATAAGCCTTCCTGTCACCATCACTAATATGAACAGGCAAAAGAATAAGTAGGTTGGTTTGAGAGAAGCAGTAGTGTTAGCCAGCATTTAATACAAGTAAGTTCTCTGATGCTAGAGCAGCCAGAGAAGTGGTTGCAGAAGGAAAAACCAACAGCAGATTTATAACAGTGGAGATAGGTGACATCAACCAGAAAATGAAGGTCCAGCTCCTCCAGGAATAGCTGTCAGGAGCCAGTGAGCAGTACAAAAAGAAAGAGATAGCCTTCACCACTCCTGAAGCCCACAATTCCTCAGTAGGGAGACCAGGACCTCATTCACGAATGAAGTTAAATATAACAGAAAAAAGCATTGGAAAAATTAAGCCTCAGGGAACAAGGTGACTCTTGTAATCCAGAATTAGAGGAGCCTAAGGGGCTTTCACACCCAAAACATACCCAGTGCCAAGGGTAGCTGGCCAAAGTCGAGAGTACAAACTCTTTCAAAGCTGCCTGAAACTCTTAGCCATATGTGTCTGTTAACTCTCTCTCTAGAGGCTGCTCACAAACCAATAATTAGAGTATCTGTTGTTACCTTTAAACAGCATACATACTGGGAGGTGCTTTCTGGGACTGAACCTGCTCCCTTTATTCCTTTTCTAATACCAGTCTCTCTTGAATTAATGAAGCTGCTTTTATTACAAGGTTCAAAGTCCAGATCAAAAAATCATTTAGGAATATGTAAGCATTTAACTTCTATCATACACTTAAATGGGATTTAGGAACCTAAATCATAATTGATTTTGTGTTATATAGTGTGACTGGGGAATACTGAAGGTGAGTAAGCTACTCACATAGCCAAGAGAGCTCCATTCTAATTCCAGTTCTGTTTTTACCGTTGCCTGACCTTGCCTATAAAGGTCAGGCCAGTTATCCACATCTCCTAAGATCACACCTCAGATTTTCAAGAAGAATCCTTTTTTCAGCATTTCACTGGTTGAAATTTTACAGTGAAGAGCATCTCCCATTATCTTTCCCTGCTGTTCAATAAATTATTAAATTCTGTCTCCTAACAAGCCACAGTCAGAATGTGAATCAAAGCACGATTTTTCATGTGGATAGTTTCACTTATCCACCCCATTTTAATACTCACTATTCACTCAGAAGGAGTTTGTCTTTAAAAAGGAAAGCTGCTATGTTTCTGCAACATCTTATAATTTTACCATTAAAGGCTACATCAAAATAATTTTGTAAAAATAATTTCTTTACAAGTGCTAAACTGTATTATTTCCTGCATCTTCTGTATTGTGGAACCTCACCCACAAATAAATTAGCCATCGCTATTTATTATACACCACTATAGCCTACATTCCAGATCAGGGTAAACTCAGTGGGAAGGATAGGACTGAGTGAACTGTACATGGAAAAAATAGAAACAGTGAAAACAAAAAGTTTACTGCAGTAGCTGGTCTGCAGTAACTTACAAATTACTAACAACTTATGTAAGTTTTACATGCCTATTCCATCTGCTATTCATTAAAAAAACACGTTACCATGGCAACTGCCACATGCCATGGTATTTATGCTGCTTCTGATGTACAAAGCATAGTTTGTGTAGGAGTGTGTGTATGTATATGATGTGGCAGCTGTCGTCTCTGCCATTTTGTTGCTGATCTAGAAAAAAATAAAGCAAGTAGTGGCTATGAATACTCATTTGAGTAACGATACTCTCTCCCATTTGACTAAGGGCCCACACAAAGCTCCACATGATTATCATCTGACCAACCCACACACGGGGTGTTCTCGCAAGGGGGCAGAGCTGGGTGGGCTACCTTTAAAAATAACACCGCTATCTGTCACAGAATTAACAGGCTGGGAGGCAAAAAGATACCCATATTTTTAGTGACACATAGAAAACAAAGGCTTTCAGAATGATCCTCTCCATCTTCTTTTTAAAAATATAAATGGGAAGCAGCAAAAACGGCTGTGCCCTTCAGAGACATGTAAATTTTCCACACAGTGGAAAAGGAGGCATCTCAAACCACCTCCCAATAGTCCTCTTTCTGTCCATTATTGAAAAGAAAGGTTTCGCTGAAGATGGACAAATTAGTAAAAATAAAATAGACACAAAATTTTGTCTAGTACTCAATTCATACTGAACCTGAGTATTAATGGTATTGTGACATTTTTCTTTTGTTTGCCATCTTTTAACTTTGACATTTCACTAGAAAAATATTATAGAAAAGGCCATTATAAGTTCTTCTAACATAAACTGGTGTTTACTACAAGCTTCCAAGAAGTAGTCTTGTGAGATGACACATTTGCTACATGCCTGAAGAGATGCTTAGTTTCACACTTGTATTCTAAACTTTCAGATAACTATATACTTTTCAAGCTTAAGCCAACTCCCTTTATTTCTACTGAGCTTGCTTGTCATAAGCAATTAACAAATAGATATTTCACAGTTCATGAATATGCCCTGACCTCAATGGTGACTGGTTCAGTAGCAAAAAGGCACCCAGAACCCCCATGAACTATTGTTGATGCTGCTTTTTTGCACAGAAAAAAAGAAGAGAGAAGCTAAGGAAATTGGCTGCTGTACCTTCACCAACAATAATTTAAATAGTACAGTAGCTAAGAAGAAACTGCTATTTTGTGGAATATGTGCACTTGCGTAAAATCAGAAAGCTGTGAAACTGTCTATTCTCAGTGCCATGGAATAATCTGTTTGCATGAAAACATACCTGCAGACAGATTAATAATATGAGATGGAAGGAGCAATACCAAAGACACTGGAGATTAGAAACACAGCTTGGCTGTATTTATTAGCCTTCTTGCACACTTCTTGACAATGGGAAATCAACAAAGGATATCAGAGTCCTGTATTACAGGAAATGAACTGGAGCAGCCTGTGTAGAGCTGTTGCCTGTACATCTTCAGCTGACTTTCAGGTGTCCCATATTCATCCATTTCAGAAGAACTCTATAGATCAGAAATCATGATATACAGCTGTGCAAAGATTGCAAGGATGCAAATAGATTATTTTCTTCAGCAGAATCTGTTTGCTTCTTACTGAAAATATCTCAAATGTGTATGCTGAGCAGAATAAAAAGCAAGAATCACTTATTCATGTGAAGGAAACATCAGGCCTCAGTCTGCATGGCTTTGCACATTATGGAATCATTTATAGCCTTAATCATAAGTGCTTATAAAATGCTCTTCCTCATCAGAATTCTCTTTTCATACTTGCATACAAGACTTCAGGCACTTGCACAGGTCTAAATGACCATACAGTAGCCTGGCAGTGTGCTTTCAAAAAGTATCAAGCCCTGAAGTCTTTTTCTCTCATGTATATTCCAAAATCTATCTTTTTGCTCCCAAGAACAGGGAATAAAAAAGCAAAACCTAGGAACTGCCAAATGCCATAGGAAGAAATGAAAGGGACTATTAAAAACCCCTCTCTCCCTACACTAGTGATTCTTGGTGGGAATTACAGCAGCCTCAGCTCCTTTCATTTTACCATGCCTTTGACCCCAGAATGTTGTTCTAGCAGTCAGGGAATTAGTAGAAAGTCAGCATGTCGTACTCTGACCCTGAGACAACAGCCAGAGCAGGTTATCATAGGAATCATTATAACCTTAAAAGTGAGATTCTCAATTGTCTGGTTAAGTCTGCTTTAAGCTGTCAGAATGATGCAAAGCAGGATCTTTGGGTCAGAGAAACTGGCATTTTCAGGCTTTAGAGTGAAAAAATGAATAGTAACCCTGCAATAAAAAAATGTAGGATTCATCAGGCATAGATCCTGTTCTGTGTGCTTTTGTAAGTTTCCTTGAGGGCTTTTAGCGTTCATAACTAAATCTATCACAGAGAAAATATCTTAAACATAATTAATTGAAAAAAAAATCAAACAGTAAACAACCAAACAAAAAAACTGAGTTGTGGGCATTTCGCATTCCTAGTTAGAACTAACCTTGCACACAGCCATCAATCAGGCAATTTTCTCACAGATCAGAACACACCATATTATCCAACTCATTTTGAGCTTTCCAACTCATGTCCAGTGTAAGGTATTTTAGGAATTGCAAAATTCAGGGGGAAAGGTTTCATTCCAAACAAAATAACTATTTTATTTGTTAAACTAGATTAAACTCACAGCATTGTATGTCTAAATAATAAGAAAAGAGCTGATAGAAATAATAATTCCAGGAGTTCAATGACATTAACCGCTGTTGTTTGGCCCAGATTGCTCCACATACTTGAATGGTTATATTTTATCTGCCACTGCCTTCCTTCCCTCTGCATATTCAGCTGTAATTACCCTATCTTTCAGGATGATACCTTAGGTAGTCGTGACTGTTGTGCTACAGCGAGCTAGGGAAACATCTTCAGCTTTAAAAGCTGTTAAAGGTTTTTGCAGGTGTGTTTGTGACTAGCGAAGCATAAGTGAAGTTATCTGGTGCAAGAGTTAGACAACATGGACCACATGCGTGAAGGGGCAATTAGTGCAAACAGGGGAATAATCTATGATAGTGGAAAAATAAACAGAGTTCTTTCATGTTGAACCTGAAATCCCAATTACATTGCAGAACACAGGTGTTAGTCCCATAAAATAAATACAATTGACACCTTTGGGTTATGATTAAATCCTGCAAACACTGAACAAAACATATACCTTTACCTCTATAACACATTTTCCTTTTTGCTCAGAAGAAAACATTCTTTTCTACCCAATTCCCATCATAGCTATTTATATAAAGAAAATGATATTTAGTATCATTCCTTCTCTAGCTTATAAGTGCAAGAATCTTCTCTTTCCATCTCCAGAGAGGTATAGCAAAACTAAGATCAATGTTTCTGACAATATAATCATCCAAGTCAGGATTTCCCAGGAGTGCAATTAGTCTTCCTTATGTTATTCTCATGTATAGAACTTGCCCCTGGATAACTCCTGACCATTTCAACAAAACACACTTCAACACAGTCCCTGGAACAAGACCAGTTCTTCAAGATTCCTCTGACGATGTCAAGTGGTACTCAAAACTCCTCTGTATGTAACTCCTTGACATATTCCGCCTCCGGAAAGTGACTGTAGAAAAAATAAAAGCATTTTAGATTGTCATGCATGCATTTCAGGAAGGCAGTTGTTTGGATTACAGTGGTTTAGAGGCTTATAATGGAATCACGCTATGTAAAACACTGAGTGTCTGCTGTGCATAGAAAACACAGCCCAATATACCTCCTGTTGCAGAGTAATGAGGTTTAACCTTAAGGGATATTTCACATTTGTATTTCTAAGAAGAAAACTGATAAAATTTCTACAAGCTTCAAGTATAAAGCTAAACATTTAGCAGGCAACACTGAGAAATCAGAGATTTCTTTTTTATTCCTGTCAACCGTACTGCAAAATGACCAGGATAAAATAAAGGGCATAGTACAGAAAATGGTTGCTTTTTTTTTATTTCTTTCTCTCTTTTTTTTTCTTTTTTTTGTAATCTGATTTAATTTAATTAATATCAATCCTCCCTTCCACTTTCAGAACTGATTTTCACAGAGGAGTTCCTATTTAACCCTTATGTTCCAGTCCTTATAATAATGGTGAACATCACATCCCTTGGATTTAGTGGGGATACCAGGATCTCTAAAATTCAGGTATGTTTAGGCATCTAGCCACCCAAAAGAATTTCAGTTCTAATTTGGAAAACAAACTGTTTATCACTCTTAATGTGAGACATTCACATACTGAACAAGTGTGTTTGTTACAGGTGACATGGGAGGTTTCTGTGCTTTGTGGTACTTTAATCTCTAACACTTGAAATTTGTCAGCCAGATCCATGAATGAACAGTATTGCCCCAGTTCTGCTTGTATATCCTGCAGAATTAGGAGGCTTGGACAAGGAGTCAGTGCATTAACCAGTGAAGGTTCTAAACCACAGAACCCAAAAGGTCCAGAAGAAGGTGTTTCATGAGCAGTGCTTTATGCTGATGAAGGTTAGGCCTCATTGAAGGCGCTGCTCAATGTGTGAAACTATTCACTTAGACATCTTCCTATGGGGACAGAAGGAAAACATGTAAAAGAATGTTTTCTACCCTTTTTGCAGTAGCTCTTGTGCAACCAAGAACAAAATTCTTGAAGTTATCGAGGCAGAAAGGAAAAGGCAGCTCGGCTTCAGGCAGGCAGCAGGATTACTCCCAGCAAAAGGGCGGTGGAGAATTCAGTTCCCTATCAATAAGTGCCTTAATGTAGTATGTATGAACCATTCAAAAGCCAGCAGCCAAATTTCAATGGGAAGGAAAAGTGAGGACTGCCACACAGACTACAGGGAAAATGATACTTCTTCCTGGATGATAGGAGCTGCAGCCACACAACTCCCTAGGAACTCTGAGGATTTTGAGCCAGGCTTGAGCTGCAGGGGTATGTTTTGCCTACCATTTTGGATGTGTGTGCTGGATAAGGATGGACCTTACTTGTTGCTTTTACTAAAGCACAGATGTAGCACAAGACTTTAGATGTCCAAGAGTCAGTGTTTCATGATAAAAGCAGAGGGCAAACAGCTTTCCACCACCACACGTACCAAACTGTAGTCCAGTTCAACCAACCAGCTTGGTCCAGCCTCACTGTTGAGTAGGACCCTTAGCTGGGATTGGGGATCCACATTCTCTTCCTCACTCTGCCAAAATCCTGTTATAACATCTGTTTCTGCTTGTCTTCTTGTATAGGGTTGGTGTGGCAAGGTTTTGGTAGCAGGAAGACTATAGCGATGACTTCTGTGAGAAGCTGCTAGAAGCTTCCCCCATGTCCAATGGAGCCAATGCAACCGGCTACAGGATGGACTCATCACTGCCATGGCTGAGCCCATCAGTGACTGATAGTGCCTCTGAGATAATGTATTTAAAGGGTAGAAAACCCTGTGCAACAACTGAAAAGAGTGAGAACATGTGAGAGCAACAGCCCTGCAGACTCCAAGGTCAGTGCAGAATGTGAAAGGAAGTGCTCTACACGCCAAAGGAGAGATTCCTCTGCAGCCCCTGGTGCAGACCATGGCAAGACAGGTTGTGCCTTGCGGCCTATGGAAGGCCATGGAGAGCAGATATCCACCTGCTGCAGCCCATGGAGGATGACATGCTGGATCAGGGGGATGCCTGAAGGAGGCTGTGGCCCTGTGTGCAGAGCTTGCTGGAGCAGGATCCTAGCAGGACCTGTGGCCCAATGGAGAGAGGAGCCTATGCTGGAGCAGGTTTGCTTCAGGACTTGGAATCCTAAGGGGGACACATGTTGGAGCAGCCTATTCCTAAAGGGCTGCACCCTCTAAGGGACTCACATTGGAACTGTTCATGAAGAACTGTAGCCCATGGGAAGAACCCACATTGGAAAGGTACATGGAGGGCTGTCTCCCATGGGAAGGACACCATGCTGAAGCAGTCCATCCCTACAAACAAAGGAGCAGCAGAGACAGTGTGTCATGAACTGACCATAACCCCTATTCCCTGTCCCCCTGTGCCACAGCGGGGAGGACAGAGAGAACTTGGGAATGAAGTTGGGCCAGAAAGAAGGGAGGGGTGGAGGTAAGGTGTTTTGTAGTCTTATTTACCCTACTCGGATTTAATTGGTAATAAATTAAACTAATTTCCGCTAGTTAAGTCTGCTTTGCCCATGATGGTAATTACTGACTGATCTCTCCTTGTCCTTATCTTGACCCACAAGCCTTTTGTTATATTTTCTCTCCCTTGTCCAGCTGAGAACCAGTTTTGATGGGTCCTGGTGATCAGTCTACCACACTTCCCTATGTGGCAACCAACCTGTGTTGTTTCCTTTGATGCCACATGGCACAGGGACGATGGTCACTGATGTCAACAGGACACAGCTTTTCTTCTTCAACTTGGGCCAGACAAACCAAAGAAGATGTGAATTTTCTGTAAGCTAGTCAGAGGTAAGCGCTTGAACCCTTACCTTTAAGCACAGCTTAGTAGGAGATCTCAGCTGGGGGAAGACAGACGTGGAGTTAAAAAGATAACCTCATACTCTCACGGATACTTTAACCTCTCAGTGTAAGACAGACCTGACTACTCCTCCCTTTTCTTCTGGGAAGCTTTCTAAGACCAGGCTACTGTGTAAAAGGTTAGTAACAAATACTAATCAGTGCAGGATAATTAGATAGCTCAGGTGAGGACTGGATAACAGGACTCATGAGAGAACCTGGTAACTAGATGCTTGGCCTCCTGATCCTGAAAGGAGCAGATAACTCTTTGCTAGCCAGGGAAACGGCTAAGAAAGCAAAAAACCCCATGGTTGTAGGCACCCACGAAGTTTTTCCTGAAAGCTAGATTCCTAAGGTGCCTGAGTCTGAATTGGGTTAGACTTCGTTTTTCTGAACTATTGCCCTGCAATAAGTGCCGATGTTGTTAAACAGCTGCTTGCTATAACATACCACCAGAAGGGAAACTGTGACTAAGCAGTGGAAAATTAGGGCTGAAGACTAACTTTATACTTAAAATTTATAAAAGCTGCATGAGGATGCAAGGCTCTGAGTCATGAACCTGGATCCCACAAATGGCCTCATCCTATTGATCCAGCCTGTCCAGATGCCTCTGTGAAGCTTTCCTACCCTGGAGCAGATCATCGCTCCCACCCAATTTGGTGTCATCTGCAAACTGACTGAGGGTGCACTCAATCCCCTCATTCAGATCACTCATAAAGATATTAAAGAGAACTGGAATTATGGTCAATAAAGGGTTGAGGGGAAATTGGGAATATACTGAATTAGGTCTATCCAAATATGAAGAATGCAGCAAATAGCATTTTTGGGATTTAACCTCTTGTTCTTTATCATTAATTCTTGTTGTCTACAGTCTTCCCTTGTCATTGTCTTGTAGGAGTCCTTAGGGTATGCCATGATTAACTTTAGCCTTGTGTTTCATTGAGGTTATTTAGGTTCAGGAACAAATCAACTAATTTTCAGCAAGAAAGCACAAGGTACTACAAACTAGCAGGTACTCGTTTCCAGAATTTAAGCTTTCATCTGAATGTCTGCCCCTTTATCAGCAACAATGCAAATGTGCTGTGAGGGTCAGAATTCTTGCTGCTCAGAAACAAACTGAAGTGGGATACAAAAGGTACATGGCCCCTGGACCATGGAATGTGTATGTCAGCAAAAAATTATGAAACACAGGTGCTTTTTTTCAATGTGATGCGCTGCTGAAATGTACAGTCTCAATACCCTCAGACCTTTGCTCTCACCTGCGCAGTGGTCTGGATTTTATAAGCAAGGGAGGCTTGTAAACACTGTAGGAATAATGGCTTTTTTGAGACCTCCTGGAGCTTTTCCCTTACAGTGACATCCTTGCTTGCATAAGTAGCAAGAAAGGAATTAAGAAACATGATGGAAGTCTGTTTTGTTGTTAGATTTCTTTGCTATTCTTTTGCAAAGCATATTCAGAAGAATGACAGGAGCTTCATAATAAAAGATCATTACTATA
The DNA here is from genome assembly GCA_009867235.2 of Psittacus erithacus. Lineage (NCBI taxonomy): Eukaryota > Metazoa > Chordata > Aves > Psittaciformes > Psittacidae > Psittacus > Psittacus erithacus. The sequence goes on from WYDI02014856.1 coordinate 41,297, forward strand.
GATATCCTCTCTTATTGCAGCTTCTGGAGTAGAATCAAGAGCATTTGCAGGCTACACTGGCTTAAAATTGTGTTATTTGACAGGTAAAGATTTTATTGAGAAAGTTTTAATTTTATTTCTGCATCCTTTACATAAAGGAGGGAGGTAGGGGGAGGAGAGAAGGAGTTGAAGTGAGGAGGCACTTATGCCCTACACAAAAAAATCACAACAGCATGGTGGTTTTGCGGGGGAATTCCACTCTCCATATACCATTCATTTGAACTGCTAGATTAATACAATATCTATAAAAATAGGGGTCTGTGGGAGCACACAGGAACGACACCAAAGACTAATAAATGTAGGAAAAGGAATGGCAGCCGATAAGTTGGAACAACAACAGAAACAATTCTGTCACATAAATTAAAGGAATCACAGTGGAAAATGTATAATACAAAACAGCAAAAGAGAAAGGTTAATGATATATTGAAACTCCTGTGCCTCATACTTTGGAGTAACAACATGAAATCCGGCAAAGAAGAGTATGCCCTTCTCATGAACCCTTTATCCCCACATCCCAGAATCTGCCTTCAGTAAAACAACTTCCATTCATACATACGCAAGTATTAGTTTAAATGACAATAGGCAGTTGCATAACTGAAGCTTGTGCCGTAATGGTAATGCTCATAATAAGACCAGAAATCCCCTTTTGTCATTTTTTTGCCTCCTATGTGCTTGATGCAAAAAAATTGACATTTTTTCAGGTACACTAAACTTCAGGCATTTTCAAATAGCATGCAGCAATTTTTTATTTTTTCTTTTTAAGTCCTTCGCCTGAAATACAAGCCCTGATATAAATCTATTCCTTAATAAACTACATCTTTCCTCCCCAAGGAGGAAGTATCTGCCTTCAGCAAATACCTCAGCTCTTAAGAGAGACACAGTAATATGAAAAGGGCAGGAAAATGGAGGTAAGGTATTGTGGGGTTACAGGAAGTGGAACAAGAATTAATAAGAAGCTGTATATGAAGTTCAGTATGAATGATAAACAAATGCACTGCTACTTTGCCCATTATTCTACACTTTTGTTTCTCTTCCTCCATTTCTTCGAAATTATGGTCATGTCAATGTCTCTGACTAGTCTCTTAGAGCCATTATAAGGATCCTGCGTGTGTGATTCCATGCAGACTGTCAAGTAAATGATCAGTTGTGAGCTATACTAAGAGACAAAAAAAAAATAAAGTCTGTCCCATATACTTATCTATCCCACAGGGCCTCATTGTTCAAATAAGCTGGTTTTTCTCACAGCTACTATGAAAAACCAGATTCTGTGGAAAGTGAAACTGAACATTACATGATTAGGAAAAAAAATGAAAAAGCTACATCATGATAATTGTCACATTTTGGACCAGGTTCAGCAAAGGGATGTTCGTTTTGTTCACTTGTTTACTTTTAAGAAATGCCATCTCTATTTGCTATGATTTGAAAGTCCATACATAAATAATTCTCGGAGCAATTACCAAATGTTGTGATTTTAGAAACATATTTTCTATGTATTTATATGCACAAGCCACTGCACAGCTTTAAATATTAAATTTCACTGGATTCTGCATCCTCCTAATTGTTACTGTGTCACAAATTCTGGGCCCGGTGTCATCACTAGGACATTAATTTTAATTTTGACAAATGCAAATGCCAGTAAATTATGAAAGATGAAATCTATCAGTATGAAATGCTTTAAGGACAGATCACCATGAGGCAAAGAGAAAAATATAATAAAAGAATTCCCTTCTTCTTTTGTAAACAACGGCTTGATGTGTGAATGACTTGAAGGAAGAGTGCCTCTGGTATGCTGCTCCCTGCAGTTTGGTTCTGAGACTCTCAGTTTAGGTCAAGAACTGCAGCTGCTGTTTAAGGGATTTTCCCAGATCTGGATGTATCAGGTGTTGGTTGACACTTCGAGCACTGAGACCTGCCATCGCACTGACAGGGTGTGACATAAGGGGAAGTTACAAGAAGCAACAAGGCAGAAACATGAAAGAAAACTCATTCAGAGACCAAGCAATATTTCAAGCAGAAATTGTTAAAAAGATTTAGAGTTCCCAGAATGAGAGAGAAGCTCTTTGGTCCCAAGCTTCTGATATATCATTATGCCATCTACTATAGAAACCTCCAAAGCAAAAAAAAAAAAAAAAAATGGAAAAAGGAAAGGGAAAAAAGAAAAGGAAAGGAAAAGAAAAGAAAAAAGGAAAAGAAAAGAAAAAAGGAAAAGAAGGAAAAGAAAAGGAAAAAGGGGAGAAAAGGAAGAGGCGAGGGAAAGGAGAAGAGGGGAGAGAGAGGAGAGAGGAGAGGAGAGGAGAGGAGAGGAGAGGAGAGGAGAGGAGAGGAGAGGAGAGGAGAGGAGG
>WYDI02014860.1:0-33521 GCA_009867235.2 Psittacus erithacus
GGTCTGTCTGCGAGCTCTCCTTGCACAGAGGGAAATCAGGCAGCTGTTAAAGAGCTGTTTAGCGCGAATATTGCGTTGCCCGCCCGCCCCGGAGTGAGCGCCGCCCGCCCGCGCCGCTGCCTTAGACGGCGCCGACACCGAGCCCGGCAGGGGGCGCCCCGCCGCCGCCGCCACCGGAGCGGGGCCCCCCGGGGGTGCGCGGCCGGGGGAGGGGGACCGGGATGCGCGGGGCTCAACGGAGAAATGCGGAGTGCACAGGGATATGGGGGGGTGCACGGGTGTATGGAGGCCTGAACGGAGATATGGGGGCTGCACGGCACCGGGGGGCTGAACGCAGGCATGAGGAGCTGCACAGCACCGGCGGGCTGCACAGGGTCATGGAGGCCCGAACTGAGACATGGAGGGATGCACGGCGTTATGGGGGCCTGCACGAGTATATGTGGGAGCTGCATAGCCCCGGGGAGGCTGCACAGATCAGAGGGGCTGTACAGAGGGGTTGCAGGGAGACATGGGGGGCTACACACCACAGTGGGTCTCCATAGGAACAATGTGAGGCTGCACAGCACCAAGGTCTCCATAGGGATATGGGGGGCTGCCTGGCACAGGAGGGGCTGCAAGGGGCTCAGGGAGCTGCACAAGGACTGGGGACAGCCTCGGGATCGCCTGAGGACTGGAGGGACGTGCTGGGGGTGTACAGGGCTTGGGGGCTGCAGAAGGCTGGGGCTTGCAGAGGGTTCAGGGTTCACAAGGGATTGTGGGTGCTGAAGAGCGAGGGTCAGAGGGCTGCAAGAGACCGGGAGTTGTTTGCATGGGATGAGGGGTTCTGCGAGGGAATGGGGCCAGGGCTTGTCTGGGGACGTGGGAATCGTTAGGGGAATGGAGCTGGGACTGTCCCAGCCTGGAGTGAGGTGTGGGGTGGTGCAAGGGGCTGGGTGGGGGTGCTGCAGGGGGCTGGTGCTGTGGCTGCTCTGCTTCTCTCTCTGGGAGGCAGGCAATAGCAGCAATCACATGCACAGCCACAAACCCCACAGCCCTTAACAGTCCCCATTCTCATCCCTGCCTGGCCTCGGGGTGCCCTCCACCCTGCTTGGCCTTGCTGGGGCTCCCTGGGGTGGCTGCATGGCTCTAGCACCACAGGAATGCCAGTGGAGCCCTTCTACTACAGAAGCGCAGGGCAACAGTGCAGGCATTCAGAGCACTGCCTGCTTGCACCCAGTTCCAGCGTGCTCTTCCTGTGTGCCCCATGCCAGATGGGGGGAACATTAAAAATCCCCCCCCCCCAGGTCCTACTACGATGTTGTCGCTTTCTTGTGCACTGGGTAACACAAGCCCTGTGCTGAAGTCCTGCCTCTTTGCGTAATTACTCTGCTTGGCAGCTGCCTTCCCTCTGCGAGCTGCTGTGAGGAGCCTTTGCCACCCGCATGGTCGGTTGTTGTATTGCTCATCCCTTCCTGCTTCCCGGGGCTGGGTGCTGGGGACCGCGGTGGCTCTGCCAGGATGCTGCACGGCTGTATAGTCGCCCATTAGCACTGTGTGATGGCTGCATGGCCACTGTATGGCTGCTGCACAGCCAATGTCCTCCTACTGATGGGGTCGCAGCAGGAAGGTGCTGCACCACCCTGATCCCACTCTGGACCATCTCAACCTCCAGCTCTCTTTTTGCACCCCTCATTCCCAGAGGGAAGCCCACAGTGGGGACATTGCCTTGCTGTTGCACTGCCTGTGCTGGGGGATCATGAAGGTTTTGTCAGCTCTTGTACCTGCACCACTCAGTACTGCATGTGTACACTGGGCAGCATCACATACCCTGCACTTCCCACTGGGGTTCTCCCTGTTCCTGCTCTTCCCTTATTCCCTATGCCCTCATTCCTTATGGGACCTTTCTCAAGGAGCCTCTCACAGGTGAGTTTCATTTGCGGAGGAAATCCACAAAAATTTGTGGAGGAAATTCCACAGTGGAGGAAAATCCACCCCATACACAGCTACACCTGCCCTGCTGTCCCCCCATAAAAATATCCTGCAGGGCTCTGCTAGGATAAGCTGCAATGTCTCCAGCTCCTGGTCAACTTGGGATGCAGCTGAAGGATGCTGTCCAATACCTGCCGGCTTGGCATCATCTTGCCCCATAAGCCCATGAGCAAAGGCAGATGTAGCCAGGCGCGGCTGCCCATGCACCCTGTGTTTGGATGGCAGGGTCTGCTTCATTCCTATTCCACACACACAGACTGTAATTTTGGTCTATTGAAGTCATAATTCACTACTGTGAAAATAAACATTTGTGTTAGCTTGCTTTATTCAGCGGCCTCGTCTGAATGTTAATAATTCCCTGTCGGCGTGCTTGCATGTGGCCATGGCCACTGGGACAAAGCCCAATCACCCGTGGCGATGCCCACGGCCACCTCCTTGCATGCTTTGGGTAGGATCTTACCATCCTTTGCATGCTGAGCCAGGGTATTCCAGCAGACAGATAGGGATGGAAGTACCACTAGTGCCAAGCTGGGGATAACAAGGGAGTAAAATAACTGCACTATAAAGATCACGTTTAGTGAAGCGGATGTGGACCCTTCCCTGCCCATGCCTGTCTCCCTGGTTCTGTTTGCTTGCATTGTTTTGTGGGTGCTCCAAACCTGTGCCACAGCTGAGCTGGAGCAGGCAGGAGGACCCCTGGATCACCCTACAGCGGGCCTCATGGCTGTCCCCAGGGCTCACTCAGCCACCAGCTAGGGGGCCCAGGGCTCTCTGAGTTTCTCCCCGCTGGGTGCTGGTGCTTCCCCTCTGCATTTGCATCTTCCCAGCCTTTATCTTCCTCCCAGTCTCTGTATTGCTGCAATTACAGACACTTTAAAACACAATGATCTGGCTGTTAGCGTGATGGATGACAGAACCTTTCTGTCTGGTTTAAATCATTGCAGAGAGTGAGCGGACTTCCCCGAGTTAACCCCTTCGTGCCCCCACAACCCAGGTCCCTGCCCAGCCCAGGCTGGGGACTGCTGGTTGGGTGCTGCCATGTGCTCCCACAGCACGGTGGGTCCCATCGATAGGGATAGAGGGGGGCCTGGCATCCCTGGGGTCAGCGCTGGTGGGGAAACATCCCCCATTCCTCATGTCCCTGGGTGCACGGGGTAGATGTGGCGGAGTCGGGCAGGCAATGGGGCCAGCCCCACTTCTGCACTGCGGTGGGAAAGCAACGGCCACGCTGGGAGATAAGTGCCTGCCAGGGCTTGATAGGCTGTGCCTGGATCTGTCCCAGCCCAGAGCTTGGCAGTCCTTCCCCTGGCAAATCTGGAGCGGGGCAGGATGGGGCCCCACCGGGTTCCCACCCGGCAGAGGGTGGAAACTCCTGCAATGACTCGGTGCGGGTCATGACGGTGTGTGATTGATGGCGCAGCATGCAGTGGGGATTAACTGTACATGTCATGGCAATTCACACTCCCTTTGTTTTGAGAAGGCAGCATCTCCTGATGCCTGCATCCTGCCCCTTGCCCGCTGCTGCCTGTGCTCCCTGCTCCCACCACCATCCCCATGGTTGTCTGAGACCCATGGGATGGCGTTGGTACCATCGCCCGTCACTTCTGCTCACTGGTACTGGTCCACCAGCGGGGAGAAGGGGATGTCCTCCATCCCCACTTGGGTGTATGTCTGGAGGGGCTGCAGTGGGACAGGCTGGGGAGATGCTGAGGACCTGCTCAAAGCAAAGGGCCTCCCCACGGCATGGCCTTGGTACAAGAGGGAACCACTGCTGCCTGGCATAGTGCGTGCCAGCAGATAAGGTACTCACTGAGGGCAGAAGAGGGCAAGTGGCACCAGCCCTTGCAGGAAATTGTCACCACCATGCACCATCTGGGCCCTGTATCTGCCTGTGCACATGACCCCTTACCCACTATCAGAGCCAAGCACCCAGGCTGGGGGGCAACATACTGGTGCCATGGTTCACACTCCCCCCAGGGCAGCCCCAACCCCATGCTCCACTTCTGCCTTTGCAGTCACCACAGTGCTGAGGTCCCTTTTCACACCTATTGGGTGCCCAAATATCAGTCCTGACCCATCATTTCTCTCCCTGTAGCTCTCACTCAGCCTCTCAGCCTTTTTCTGGCCAGCACCAACATTGTCCCCCTTCTCCTGGGCTTCCCCTTAGGTCTCACAACCTGGGCTCCTGCTCAGTCCCGCAGGAGCTGACTGCCATTCAGTCATTCAGTCATTCAGTCATTCAAGCTGCATCCCCCCTTTGCAAGCCTCAGGTTTCTTGGAAAAGGGTTTATCCCACCTTCCCCCTCTCCCTCTGGTGAGTCCCGGCATGCCGGCCAGCACTCGTGGGCACCTGTGCCATGCCAGGGCTCCTGCCACGGCCTGGCTCTCACGGAGGCTTGTCTGGAGGCAAAGGCACTGAGCCATGCTGCAGGTTTCCTGTGTCACTGCAGCTGGTCTGTCTGTCTGAGTTTCTCAATCTCTACCCTCTCCCTCTTGGGAGCAGAGCGTCCCCGGGTGCCTTCCTGTGGTCCTTGCTGGATGTGTGAGGTTCCCAGCACTTGAGGACAGTGTGGAGCTGGATGCTTACAAGCAGATGCAGCAATGCAACATCCCACTTCACTGTAGGGACCCCATTTCCCAAGGGGACCTGTTTGCTCAGAGCACCCCTGTAGGAATGCCGTGCTTGGGCTGGGCTGGGTAGGGTCAGTGTGACCACGGATGCTCCCATTGCCCAGCTGCCTGCATGGATGCAGGGGCCTGAATCTCAGTGTCTAAATCCAGAGTGCCAGCAGCCAGGCTGCAGCCCTTGGCCTTCTCCCCTTGGCATTCTGCTTGCAGGATCCTTGGCTGCATTTCCCTGTGCGTTAGTTCATCGGAGAATGAGACAGGGAGATAAGGGGCTGGTGGGGAGCCAGTGGCTGGGGAGAAGGCTCACCCTCCCGCTGGCTATCACCCGCTGCAGCTGCCTCCACTGCGGTCACATCTGCTCGGCAGGAAGTGCTGCTTGCCAGCCTCTGATGAAAGGGGGATCCTTTGCGCCTGCCTTCCCTCTGTGCCCACTTGTGGAGGTCCCTGGAATCAGGGCCTCCTCCCCAGCAGCAGCCCTGGACCCTCACTCCTTCGGCTGAAAGGAGCAGCCTTTCTGCTGTCGCCACCAGGAAGCAGATCCAGGAGCTTTGTGGCTTTCCCACAACTTCCATAAAGAAAAGAGAAAAAAATGCATCTTCCATAAAAGAAAAAAAAATGAAATCCTGTTTTCCTTGCTGACAGATTCATTCCTGCGTCATGGCATTCAAAGGGAAACCAGCTCCTACTGCTTATCATCCCCTCTTACCCTGCGCCACAGGCTAGGAAAAATCACTGGCTTGGCTTAAACACCAGAAGACTTTGGGAAACGACACGATTCCTACGGGTGCTCCTAAGGTTTTGAGGCTGCTGGGGGCCATGTTTACATCTTTTCTTTGCCACAGAGTCTGGAAAGTGTTTTAATTGCAAAGCAGATGCGGACATGTGCTGCCCTGCCTCCGGGAGCTGATGCTTTGGGATGCACAGAGATGCTGCTGGTACCCCTGTGGCAGCATCGTTGGCCAATGGGAATTCACTGTGAGATGCTGAGCAAAACCCCTTCAGCAACCCCAACGAGCACAGCATGATGGAGAACCATGCACCTTGCTGCGCTGTAGAAGGTCTCTTCAGCTCCTTCAATCCCTTCCCCATGATGCTGCTTCTCTTTGGAAGACCAGGATCAGGAATGATGCTGCTGAGCTTTCACGAGAGTTATTTACCCGACTCCTAATACTGCCTGGCACATGTGAGACTTTCATGCAATGCCAAGGGCCAGGGAGATGAGAGTATCTCTCAGACCTGCCATTGCATCACAGCTGCCCTCCCTGCCCCTTGCCTGGTGGGCAGCCCAGGTAGGGTTAAGAGTGGGTTCACATTTCCCTTCACCCCCACAAACACAGGGTACCTGCCAGCCCTCCCCATCCCACTGCTTGCACAGGGCTCTTTAGTGATGGGAATTAAATTAGCTTGCATTGCACTTCCAACACCTCACATCCCTGCAAAAATCAATCAGAGCTAGTGGGAGGTGGTGCAGCGCAGCCTGCCTTTGCTCCAGCACATGGCTTTGCCCCAGGGCTGCTTTCAGAACTGCCCCCAGGGCTGAAATGTCTCATCAGTGGTCTGTGACTGCACAGAGGTCAGCAATGATCCATGCCATGCCATGGGAAGCCACAGCCTCACAGCAGAGAGGTCTGGGATTCGTTACCAGGTCCAGATACACTGCAGCAGCAGGGGATGTTGCGGCTGTCTCTGGCCACCTGCATCGTCTCCAAGTTCCCAGGCTAAGAGCAGGGCTTTTTATCAAGTGCAAAAAATGTGCCACCTCTGTTGTATTTCATTTCCCTTTCTCCACCTCTTCCCTGCCCACTGTGCATAGGAGATAACAGCTCTCCGCACTGAAGCCAGAGCACGGGGCAGGCAACGGCCCTGCCAGCCCTATCTCTGCCTCACTGGCAGCAAGGAAATCAGGAAGTTTGCAGAGATATTTGGCCAACAAAATAAACATTTCTCTTGCCAACAGCCTAACAGGCAGCTCAGCGAGCCTGCAGCAATCTGCATGGCTCCCCTCCCTGCAGCCCGCCGGACAACGGTGCCCATTCTGCATCCGCATGGCTCCCAGTTGGTACCCATCGTCTGGGATGCACCTGATATTGCTGCAGGATCTGTGTTCAAGGACCCCAGTGCAGCTCCTACCTGCGTGACATGGTACAATGGGTGCAGCACCCAGAGTGCACCCAAACCCCTCTCCATACCGTGTCTCCTACCTGCAGTGGGGCAGGGGGCTGTGAGCATAGCACAGTCCCTGTGGGGATAGGGTGTGAGAGGGGAAGAGAGGCAGAGAGCCAGTATTGTTCACTCAGGGCAGACAAATGCCGATGACTCAGCCAGTAGCCGCTTTCCTGCCCAGGCATGGGCCCAGTAGGAGACTCCCCCAGTGCTAATACAGCCCCTTGCCAAGGCTGGTCTATGGGGTGCCCATTGCATTGTGCCTGGCCATGTTGGTGCCAGGGGCATGCTTCAGCACAGGGCAGCGGGATGCTCTGGCCCCATGGAGCGTCAATATTGCCATGCTGCAAGCGAGCAGCTCCTGAGCAGCATGTGAGCTGCTGGCCCAAGAATGCATGAAAACACCCAGCAAACAGAGGATTGAAACCTTGCAAATAAACAGATTACTCATTATGGAAAGGTTAATTGCAGAGCAGGATGCACATGGGTCCCTGTGATGGCAAACCTGTGGTGCCCTGCAGTATTGGTGCCATGAGGTTAGTCATGTCCCAGCTCACCACTCCTGCTGGTCGGTCCCCATTGGGGATGCATTGATGGGCATGGACCACATGCTACCCTTGGAGAGCAGGAGCCCACCCAATGCAAAACCCAGTGCCCAGTGTAAGGCTGCAGTGAACACTGGGGAGAGACATCTGCACTATGGCACATGGTATGGACACAGCCACCCACCGCCTTCCCCTCATCACTGCCTTCACCTTACCTTGTCTGGTCCTGCCTGCTGCCCTGGAGGGGTGGCTGTCCTGCCTGGCAGGTCCTGTGAGCATTGCAGAGGATGAGTGTCAGCACCCTGGCACAGCCTGCTCCAAGGTCAGTGCTGGAGCCGTTCCGGGCACGGGGATGCCGAGCACCGGTGGGGAGGAGGGTCCTGCCTGCTCGGTGCCACGAGGGCTGCTCATGTGCCGGTCAGGGCTGTGTTGGCAGCGGAGCCGTATCCCATGGTGAGGGGAAGGTGAGCAGCTGCCGGGCAGTGATAATGCAGCGGGTGGGGGGGGCCGGGCAGCTGCACCCGTGTCCTTCCCCAACAGGAACCATCTGCGACCAAGCCCAGCTCTGCCTTCCCTATCAGCCATTCCGGTCTGACTTTCCAACAACTTCCTCTTCGCACCGGCTTCACTTCCTCACTGCGAGGGATCCGTGCTGGTGCAGGTCAGCATGGGCAGTGCCGTGCAGCACAGCGAGGCAGGAACACCACGGTGAATGGCATGCTGCGCCGTGGCATGGGCAGCATGGTGTAGCATGGCACAGTATGACCAGCATAATGTGGCATGGTATGGAGTGGAGTGGAACGGCACGGCACGGCATGGCTGTTTGCAGCATATATATAAAGTTGCAGCATCGCACTGGCAAACCAGCATGGCACAGCCGTCAGGATGCAGCCCAGCATTGCATGGCTGGCACAATGCAGCAGAGGATGGTGCAGGACAGAGTGGGAAGTGCAGTGCAGGATGGTGCAACCAGCACAGCATGGCCTGTACAACACAGGGATAGATGCAACACAGTGTGATGTAGCTCAGCACAACATGGTACAGCCTGGCACAGCATCATTGCTGCAGTGTATACCACACCATGGCCACCTCAGTGCAGCCTGGCACAACCACCATGCTTCCACACCAAGGGCTCACCTTCCTTGCTTCATCCCTGCATCCCACCATCCCCTTTGCCTGTGGACAGCCATGGGCTTGAGGATGTCCTCTGGCTGCAGCACCAGCGCTGCGCAGGAGCCAGACAGGCTCTGGGCACTAGCCTGGCTCCAGCACCACCTTGGCCTGCTCAGCACTTGGGATAACCCCCACACTGGGTACAAAGCCCCCCATTGCAGTCCATCCCTGCACTCCCAGACCAGCCCCCTCTCCCCCATCACCAGGGCTCGGGCTCTGCAACAGCCGCCAGCGAGAGGAAAAACTTGTTAGAAACCTGAAAGGCTGCTCCGGGCTGCAGGTGGGAGGGAGGAAACGTGTCCTAAAAATACAGCAGCGCCGCACGGTCCCCGAAGGTGGCTGAGCAGATGGCATGTCTCGGTGGCCACCTGCGCTCCTGCAGATGGTTCCTGGGGCTCCCCGCTTTGTGCTCCCAGTGTGGGGCTCTCAGGGGGTGGATGGGGAAGGGGCAGTGGGGTGAAAGTGGGGCGGAAGGTCCCAGAGCATGGGGGTGCTGTGCGGTGGGGCACAGTTTGCGGGGTAGAGAACGGTAAAGCAGGGTGTCATCAGCAGGTTTGCTGCATCTCTGACCTCTGGGTGCAGCCTGGGGCCCCAGGGGATGGTGAGCGTGGTCTGGGTGCTGCAGGGAGAGAAGGGGAAGCCCCAATATGGGGCCAATGCACAAGGGGAAAGGGCAACACAGCTACAAACCATAGCCTCAACCCACTTGGGGCTGTGCTTTTGAGGGGAGATGCTGCAGCTCCCTGCAGCAAGACTCTGCCCCAGACCTGCATCCTACATCGCAGTGATGCTGGGGGATCCCAGCTCCATCCTACCTGCACTGGAGATGCCTGTGCTCCACCGGTGTAGGCAGAGTAGCTTGGGCGTGCGGACTGAGACTGGCAGAGGTTCCAGCAGGGTTTCCAGCTGTGTTTCACATTCTTGCCTCTTCCCCTTTTATTTCTTGTGGGATGGGTGGCTGCAGGCCCAGGTGGGCTCAGCCCATGGTTTTGTTAAGCCAGCTTGGATGGGGGCCAGGGTCACCTGCAATGGGAGGTGGAAAGTGTGCGGGGATTAAAGGCAGCAGCTGCTTCTGGGGATTGTCCCTGGGCAGCCAGTCAAAACCTGAGGTTTCAGGTCTGGCCAGGAAAATCCCCCCCAGCTGCAGCTCCTTGTCCCCAATGTCACCTGTAGCTGGAGGGTTTGCTCTGCAGAAAGCGTCTGCCTGGGCAGCTGCAAGAGCAGTGCATCAGCGGCACTAGGATGCTGGGGACCAGAGATTGCCCCCCGTGGGGTCCTGGGGTCTGGGTCAGCATGAAGAGAACCCTTGGGATCTGCCCTGGCCTGGGGAGGAGCCCCTGGAGCCTGTGTTGACATAGAGGGAAGACTTGGGGCCCCAGGTCTGGCTCAGCCTGTGGAGAACTGGGGGCACAAGGGGCTGTGGGGGGAATCCCTGAGGTTCTGGAGTCTGGGTTGGTACAGAAGGAACCCCTGGGACCCCAAGGTCTAGCTCGGCATGGGGGGGAGCCCCTGGGGTCTGGGCGTCCATAGAGGGAGCCCTTGGGATCCCAGGTCTGTCTCAGCCCGTGGGGAACCCTTGGGGCCACAGGGTCCACTCCTTTGCGGAGGGAACCCCTGGGGATGTGGGGTCTGCCCCGGCACAGCTGAGCCCCCCCTGCCCGCCCCCGAGGGAACCTGCGGGCGCTCGCGGACGGTTTCCCTCTGAGTCAGAGCCGCACGCACGCCGCGGGGCAGGAACTTCCCCGGGCAAGGGAGAAGCGGGGCGGGCCAGCGCCGCCCCTGCTCTGAGAGCGGGAGGGTGGCACGGAGGCAGAAATCCCCGGGGGCAACCGTGGCCCCGCCGTGGCACTCGCTGCCCGCCCTCACACGGCGCCAGCCCCGCGCTGGGCTCCGCACGCTTCCCTTGGGAATGCCCTAGAGGGCACCCGCTCGATCCCGCGGCCATGCACCCGTCGCTTGCAGCACACACACCCCCCCGCCGCAGCGCCCCACTGCCTTCCCCTTTCCATCTGAGAATGGTGCAGCTGGGGGAAACCCGAGGTGAAAGGAAGTGGCAGCAATAACCCGTGAGCAAAACACCACCGGCAGCTGCAGCGTCAAAACCAGACCATTGCCTCCCAAAGCGGTACTGCCCTTTGGGCTGCGGGTGGGCACGGGGCCCTGGGTGCTGCAAGTGTGAGGCTGGGATTGGGCTTTCCTATGTGGATGTCCAAGTCTGCCAGGAAATGTGGATGCGGGAGCAAAGGCAGGAGGAGGGGACGGGAAAGAGAGCGGCGGCCAGGCTGGGGTACGGGAACATCCGACAGTTCGCGGAACACAAAGGCAAATTCTGTAAGGGAAAAAAAAAGGAATCAAAGGGATGTGGAGAGGGAGATAACGGGGAAGACAGAGCAGGGAGACGGAGGGAGCGGAGAGGACGTGGGCAGAGGGAGGCAGGAGCGCTGGCCGGGAGCCGGGGGAGCTGTCTGGCGCGGTCCCTATCGGCTCTCTCCATCGCGGTAGCCTAACCTCAAGTAGTTTTTCACTGAGATTGGAGTGATCAGGTAGGGCTACCCTCTCAGGCAGCTGCAGGGCTGTGAATAAGCACCTGCTTATCTCTGCCCAACGGCTGTGCGAGGCTGCAGATTGCGGGGAGGACGGGGAGCTGCTTGCCGGCTGCGATTTCCATATCAGCGCCCTGCAGCCGCCTGCACCAAATAAACACAACAGCCCCATGGACAAAAGGTTAATTATCAATTTTCAGAAAGGGAGAGAGAGGGAAGGGGAGAGAGCAGCAGAACGGCCATTGCCAGCTATGGGATGTGCAGCCCTCCCTGAACGGGTGCTGGGCTCTGTGTCCCGGGGGCAGTGTTCCTGAGCATCCCTGGAGATGTGCCGGCACCTCGGGGAGCTTCGGAGCAGGGGACAAGGGATGGAAGCTGGGGACGGGATGGGAATGGGGATGAGTAACAGGATGGAGATGGGGATGGGGACAGAAAGTGTGTGGAATGGAGATAGAGATAGGGATGGGGATTAGGATGGAGATGGGGATGTGAATGAGGATGCAGATGGAGATGCTGACAGCAATGGGGATGGAGATGGGGATGGAGACAGAAATGGGGATGGGGATGGAGATGGAGGCAGAGATAGCAATGGGGATGAAGATGGGGATAGGGAGGGAGATGGGGACAGGAGGGAGATGGGTCTGTGCATGCACAGCAACAGTGGGATTAGGGGTGACTGTAGGGGGAAAGGGCCCTTCATAGCCCCCCAGCTGGGCCCTGTCTGGGCAGAGGCAGGGCTGGAAGAAGGCACATCCTCCTCCTCGTGGGCATGCAAGTCCCTGCCAGCTCTGCTTCCCGCAGCCATATTTCTGCGTTCAGCAGCTTCCTGCTCTTATCAGAACAGTTGCAGGCTCCAGCTCTGCCAGGCCACAGGGCACACAGTGAGATGGGGAGGGAAGAGGTGTCCTGATCACCCCAGACCTGTGGGAAGGGAGAGGTGGGCAGTGGCATCACCCTGCTTGTAGGTTAGAAGGGGTGAAGCCATTGCGAATTCTCATGGGCTCGTAATCCTGGTGCTTGGGGTCAGGGCTTCCCCCTCACTTCTGCCACTGGGAAGCAAGTTGTTAAATGGGGCAAGAGTCAGTGCCAAGGGGATGGGAAACTCCAATCCTACTGCAGCTATCCCTGCACAGAGATGGTTTTCCCATCTGGCAGTGTGGTCCTGCACTGAGTATGCACCATCCAAGGAGCACAGCAGTGCTCTCATCACACATGGGGAGACATGGAGCTCAAAAGTGCTGCACAGGGCAGCAGTCAACCTGCTGCCAGGAAGCCTTGAGCCCACATGGTGCCAGATTTAGCCACTGACATCCTAAAAATAGCTGGGAGCAAGGAGGCTGGTGAGCTTCATCTGCTGCCACTGGGGCAGACAGGGCTGGGGTGCCCAGAGCTGGCCCCAGCATAGTTCAGCTCCAGAACTGCTTGGAGACAACAACGTGGAAGAATGCAGCCAACCCTGTGCCAGCCCATTGTCAGGGACATTGAGATGGAGAGGAGATGCTCTTGGGGTTGGGAAAGTCCTAATCCACCAGGGAACTAAATGTGTGGCAATGACTAAAACTATTGGGGGTTGATGGTATTTAGCACTTAGGCAGGGCTTTCATGCACTTAGGGCTTTGCAGCTCTGGCTTGATGGATGCTTGCAGGACCATGGGAGGCAAGGAGCTTGGTTTCATCAGAGGACGTGGGGTGAGAAACTGTGGGCAGAGCCGGGCTTGAAGAACCACAGTGCCTGTCAGGGATTGCTGTGGTCTCTGGTGTAGCCCCATACCCCAAGAGGGATCTGGCCTCCAGCTGGAAAAACACACTAAAAGTATCAGGCTAAGTACGTAGGGAGTGCATGCGGGATGTGAGCATCCTGGGCTGGAGCAGCCAGCCCTTCCTGGCTGCATCCCAGCCCCCCCAGCTAACCCCAGCCCAAAACACTAACCCTGGTCCCATCTGGTGTCCAACTGATGAGCACAGATGTGTTTGGGATTTCCGAGCCGGCTGGCAGCCGTTTAGACCTGTTGCAAGCTGCACCTGCTCCAGGATATTTTCCCTTCTGGATTTAATCCCATCACCACCCCCCCATAAGCCCCAGGCACCCCCTGAAGGCGGACGGGCAGCAGGAGACTCCTCCAGGTGACCACCCTCTTTCCTTGTTCCTATCCCTGCCATGAATATGGATGTGGAAGCAGGAGAGGGAAGAATTAAACACACAGGGGGGGTGGTTGGCATGGGAGAGAGGAGCTGTGAGGAGCCCATATCTCAGCTTCCCACAAAGAAATACCTGGGTATGCCAAAAATGAGCATCCTCAGCCACCACCATCAAATAGACCCAAGCCTTCCATTGCATGTAATGATCCCAAAAAATACTCTTGGGCCTTAGAACCTCATTGGTGCCTTACGCAGCCCCTCAGCTCCCCCCCATTCCCCAAATTAATGTGCCATCATGATTTTTTAACAAGGCTCTCCCGGATCAGATGTTGACCCTGCAATGATCGCGCAGCCTGCGGAGGGAATAAACAGCAAATCCCCTTTTAAATGAAGGCCTCACAGAGGGATTAGGAGCAAAGGGGTGCCTCTCCCCCCCATCCGGGGGCTGCCTGTGCAGATATGCAGGGCAGGAGGAGGCCTCGCCTGTCCGTCTGGCCAGTCTGAAGTGGTCCTGTGCGATAGGGAGTGATTAGGATTAGACACATCCAGGATGAGAGTTTTTTCACCAGATAGAGATGATAATGGGACCCATGGGGAGGATTATGGTCCCTGTCTCTCCAAGAGAGCTGCCATCTGCGTATCCATCTCCTGATGTGTCTGCTCCCCTGACGTGCCCAGCCAGACTCTTCCCCATCCATATCAAGGTCTGAGATGGCAGCTCTGACCTGTGTGGGGCTGGACCTCATGCTCCATTCCCAGGAGGGCCATGTAGGAGCAAGGGATTCTGGCCATCTGGGATGGAAAACATGCTGTCCTGCTTATGAGCGCAGCACCCAGCATATCTGCATGTTCCAGGGGTGCTCAGGCATCCCCCTGCATCCCCAGAGCACCCAGCATCCCTGCACCCTCAAGGAATCCATCATCCCTGCATCCCTGGGGTGCTCAAGTATCCCTCTATATCTCCAGGGCATGCAGCATCCTCCTGCATATATCTGGGGCATCCAACATCCCTGGGGTGTTCAGGCATCTCCCAGACCACTCAGCATCCCTGCATCTCCCTCGGGCACTCAGCGCCCCCCTGCAGCTCATGGAAAATAGCTAGAAATAGCTCCTTAGGTTATTTCTAGCACTGAGCTGTGGCTACTGCCTCCCCTGAGGATCAGGGAAAGGGTCCCAGCTCCTGCCCTAAGAACATCCCAGGGTCTAAGGTCTGCAAATCAAAGCTGGTGGCAGTACTGGGGGACTCGGGGAATGACATCTCACAGCCTCAGGGTTGCAAAGGGTGACATGTGGGAAAGGCAGGCAGGGAACTGGGAAGAAGACAGGGTGAAAACCCAGCCAGTGTTTTATTGGGTCAATAAAAAGAGAAGAAAGGTCTACAAAAGTTGTGATTTATGTCTATGTGAGCACTAAACCATGGAGTCACTATTTTCCTTTTTAAAATGAACATGTCTCTCTTGTTTCTGCTTGGAGCCATGAGGACAGGCTGTTTTGTGCAGACAGGGAAGGGTTCCCCTGCCCACAAAGCAACGCCAGGGGCTGTGCCTGGGAACACCATCCCTATGGCCATGCCAATGCCGGTGGCATGGTGCTGGGCAGGGCGGCAGAGGTTTGCTGCCCATAGCATCCTCCCTTGGGCACTGAGGCAAGCTCGGGGTGCTCATCCAACACTGCCACCCTCCCTCAGTGCAACATTGGGGTCACTCCTGGTTCAGGGCCACCTCCATGCCCCCGGGATGCTGTTGGGGGACAGGGTGACAGCGCGGCGTGAGGCTTGCCAGCCCCTGGCCTTTCCCATCCATCCCAGCCGCATGGGATGGGGAGAGGGTGGTGAGAACTGGCCCTTTCCCATCGCTCAGCACCACTGCTCCCCGCCAGCAGCATATTTCCCTGCTGAAGTCAGAGCCACCCGGCAAAACACCCAGCTCCTGCCAAGCACCATTCCACAAACATTTCCTATTTGGGATGTACGAGCCCACTGCGCGCTGCATCCTTGTCTGCGACGCTGTCCCTGGGGTGGCATAGGCTGAGTGCACACACATGTACATGGCTGGTAATGGGGGTGAATATACATGTGCGTGCGTGGCCGGAGAAGCCCCATTGAAGGTCATTGCTTCTATGCCCCCTGTAATTACAGAGAGAAAGATCAACATTTTGAAGTTTGGAGAAAACCTTAATTGGAGCTTTGGCTGCTTTAATTATATAAAAGGCAGAGTGAGCGATGGGCTTTTTATTAGTTAATGAGGATTTTCATTTTCCAGTGCAGGACCCCTTTGATATTCCCAGGACTAATGGCTGTTCAGTTCAACTTGTTTGCTTTGCTGGTGATGGAGGGCGATGGGGAGCAGGAGACGCTCCGGCCACGGGGCCTGTGGTGGTCAGCAAATGATGCCCGCGGAACCACTGGCCATCACAGTGAGACAGCAAGGATGCACAGAGCGGGAGGCAAAGCTCCCAACATGGGTTTTTATGCACTCTCTTTAAAACCTGTGGCAGGCTGCAACCCTCCTCCTGCAATTAGCATTTATTACAATTATTCCGCATTCATTACCGGCGGAGCCGGGTGCCAGCGCTGTGCCCCATCTGAAAGCATTTGCAAATCTCTTTGCATCGTTTTTTCCCACTCTTGGAGGGGAAAGGGCTGCACAAACAGTTTGCTGTGAATATTCAGAGCCCGGGATTGGGGAGCCAGTGCCATCCGTGCCGGTCCCGCGCCCCAGCCATGTGGCTGTGCGGCTGCTCCCCAGCTGGATGATTTGTGGCACTAATCAAGACAGAGCATACTTTGAATTTCAAATGCTGGCAGGGAAGATCCAGGCGGGAATCTGGGCTTTGGGGAATATTCAGGAAGAAAATGGGTTTGTCGTCAGCTTCCACCACAGCCCGAGCATCCCTCGTTGGGCACCAGTGTGGGACCCCTCTACCCCATGGTACCCAAGTGAGGCCTCCCCATGTGGCACAGCCCCAGGAAGCACAGCACCTATGGAAGCATTCTTGGGGTGCTGATGTGCCCAGTTCTACCTCAGCATCGCTGGGGCTGTACCAATGGGACAGGATGAGGTGGGATGGGGAGGTCAGTCCTGGCTGCTTGGGACATCAGTGGAAGTAGGGATGGGACCCTCTGCAGCAGCAGTGAGAGACGCTCATAGAGCTGGGGGGGGAGCAGGTGCTGGGGGGGAACCCCACAGCTCAGCTGGACCTTGGGGTCCCCCGGCCCCCCACAAATGGCAGCTCGTCCTTCCTGGGGGGGCCATGCTGAGTGTGGCCACTGTGGTGAGGCTGGGGGGGGGGCACTTCCTTGGTAATTACCCCTTGTCCTCCCCCATCACACTGCATGGGGGGAGCCGAGGGGGGACAGCTTAAGCTATCAATGGTCCTGCCTTGATGGGAATAAAATATGCACTGAAAGACATGAAAATGGAGTAAATAAAAGAGATAAAAATGGAACGATCAAGCCAGCAACTTCTCCTCCTCTGATTAAAAAGAGGGAGCGGGGGGGAGAGGGGATGCGCTGAGCCCTTGAAGAGGCAGCTGCTGCCGCAGCCGCAGCCCTGATAAAGGGGCTGAGGCAGCCTGTTTGGGAGAGATAAAGTGAAGTCCCAGCGTTTACTGTCCTCAATCCAATCCTTACCATCAATATTAATACAGCCTGACAAACTGGTGTTTAAGATAGAATAAATATAGACTGGTTCTGCTATTACCTAGACCTTATTAATCTGCTTGAAGGCATTTAAATGCCGTTAAAATATGGAGTTTACTCGCAGGCACTTCAATAGCTTTACAATCCATCAGCGTTTTGTTTTCTACCCTCCTCCTCTCCTTACCAAGGCTGGCTGTGGGTACCCACTGTGCCGCTCTGGGCAGGGATCAAGAGCCAAGGGGAGAACCAAGGAGGGGCTTTGCTGCAGGATGATGCTGATGGCCAGGAAGAGTTTGGGTGGGGGCATAAGGGCAGAAAGGCACAAATTCCTCTGAGCTGGGGAGTGGAGCATCCTGAGAGCCAGGATGATGGAAAATTTGGCTGCGTGCTCCTGACTAGGACAAACCCAGGGCTCCCGCACGCAGAGTGATGCTGGTTTCCCACACAGAATCATAGCATCAGCTAGGTTGGAAAACATCCATAAGATCAAGTCCAACCACATGCAGCAGCCAAAGCCCCAAACAGGGGAGCGGCCCTCCTCGAAGCCTTCATTAGGTGGTGCCTCATCAGGGATGTCTTGAGCAGTGCTTTGGCAGCTGAATCCCATCCTGCCTCCTTTGCTTCTGGTCCCATGGCATGGGTGCTGGCTGCCATGAGCCATGGCACCCATGTGCTCCTCTCCTGCCAGCTCCATGACACAGACACTGCTTGGTGACACCACAGTATCTTCAGGCAAGGCATCTGGAGTGCTTGGTGGGTCTGTGGCATGCTTTTATGTCATCTTGTTGCCTCAGCATCACAGGGTCGTAGGAGCAGCCCAGCACAGGGCAGGATCTGTGAGTGCCAGGTACATGGCACGGTATACTCTGGTGTGGGGCAGGACCCATGGGTGCCAGGTTCATGGCAGAGTCATCATGATATGGGACAGAACCTGTCGGTGCCAGGCTTGTGGCACAGTGTACCCTGGGATGTGGCAGGACCCATGGTGCCATGTGCATGTGGTGGACACCCTGGCATTGGGATGGATCCATAGGTGCAAGATGCAAGTCAAGGCACACCCTGTTACGGATCCATGCGTGCCATGCATATGTGAGGGCACCATGGCGTGGTGCAGGACCTATGGGTGCAATGTGTATGCCATGGACACCTAGGTATGGAGCAGCACCCATGGATGCCATGTGCATGACAGCATCATCACGATATGGGGCAGGACCCATGGGTGCCAGGCACACGACAGAGTCATTCTCGTATACAAGAACCATGGGTGCCATGTGCATGATGTGGACACCCTGGCATGGGGCAGGACCCATGGGTGCCATGCACTTGGCAGAGTCATCACTGTATGGGGCAGCATCCTTGGGTGCCAGGCACTTGGCAGCATCACCATGGTGTGGTGCAAGACCCATGGGTGCCAGGCACATATCAGGGGCACGCTGGCACAGGGCTGGTGCGAGTGGTGGGCCATGTGGGGCGGGCAGTGCAGGGACTGGTGCTCATTACACGTGTATTATTCATTGGCAGCTTCTGTCCCCTGCCATCTGTTCCCGGCGGCGCGGCGGGCGGGCAGCAGCAGCACAACGGGGCTCACACAGCCCTGCTCCTGCTGTCACACCTGGGCTGCCACTACGCTGCGGCCGGATGGGGTGCACCCCAGGGTGATGCCCCATGGGGTTGTGGGTGCCTCAGGCCGTGCTGTGGGCCCCTGGGCAGCAGGGAGGTGGGAAGAGAGTTTGCACACCTTTGGTCATGCCATAGGTGCCATGGCCCATGGTGCTCAGCTCTGGGCAGGATTGGGGCTCTTCCCACCAGCTCCCAGCTTGGTGTTGGGCTGTGCATCCATGCCTGGAGCAGGACAGAGGCTTTTCCTCCTTGAAATGCAGCAGCTGAGCTCATCTTACACCCCAAGAAGCACCTTCATCCCCCCACTTTTTAATTGAAACACTTGATGAACTATCTAATGAGAGCATAGCATCACAGTGGGGTCTCCAGTGAGCTGCCTGCGCAGAAGGTGAGGCCCCAGCGTGGGGGACTTGCGTCGTGCTCCCATCCCTTCCCTGGTGCTTTCCCTGTTTCTGCCCCTTGACTGCATCCTGCAGCTCACACAGGAGGACTAGAGCACTCATCAGGCCAGGAGCTTGCTGCTCTAAATTGATAATTGCCAGGTTTTAATTACTCAGCAGCCAAATGACCTTTTGCATCTGCCACTGAAGCCATGAAACATCTCCCTGAGTGGGAGCAAACACACAGCGGAGGACAGGAGAGGGCTGCCATGCTTCCACCTTCACCAGAGCCCATGGGTGAAAGGGACAAGTCCAGGGGATATTGCACTGGAAGATGAGCATGGAGACCCCCAGACTTCACACATTCCCAGCACTTCCCTCCTGTTGCAGGCAGGATACTGAGGAGCAAGCAGCCATGCTCAGAGCCTGTTGTGCAGCGCAGAGGTGTGCAGCTGGAGATAATCAGGATGAAAACAGGACCAGAGTGTCTGCATGTAGGGGCTTTTCACCATCTCCAAGGTGGGATGCGTACCTCTAGCTATGGGCTGGCCTTGCTCTGGGGCAGAGGTGGTACCTTGAGCCCTGGCATGGTGCAGCATCCCTGGAGCAGAGGTGATACCCTGAGCCCTGGCATGGTGCAGCATCCCTGGGGCAGAGCCATCCCTCTGGGCTCCAGCCCAGCACAGGATGCAGCGGGTTGCCTTACACATGTAGGGTCCCTGCTGCCCTTTTGCTCTCCTGGAGCAGCCTCATCCATCCCATTTCCCCTTTCTCCTAGAAACGAAACCAGCCTTTAGTGCGGCAAGTCCTCTGTCGAGGCCTGCAGCTCCCCTGGAAGCCCCCCATGAACCAGGCATGGCCCCTGCCTGCCCCACACTGCCTGCACCTCTCTCCACCTGCTGCCAGCCCTCGCCTCTCGCTCCCGCGGAAAGGAGCCCTTCTCCTGGCGATAATTACTTCAAAGTTCAGTGCCGAGAGACGGGGGGAGGGCTGTATTAAAATGCATGTGCACAGCTTGGGCCTCGCAGCAGATGTTGGCATAATTAGAGAGGAAAAAATTATGAAATTAATTTGTGGTTCAATGTAAATTCTGGCGTTGGGGGGAAAGCGCGGTCCTGCTCCCCCTGCCACGCGCTGCCGCAGGCGCACGCTTCCTCACCGGCTGCCATGGGGACCCTGCTGTGGAGGGTCCAGGTGAGCACTGAGCCCGGTGGAGGGGCAAGGTGATGGGTAATACCCACCCTGAGAGGTGCTGGTGGTTAGCAGTTCTGCCTCCTGGCTCCATTGCTTTGGGGCATAGAGATGTGGGCCAACAGTGCAGGGAGGTGGGACCCCAGAACGGGCAGATGGGCCACTCAACTAAGGAGATGGGCAACCAGCACAGGGAGGTGGAAAACCAGCCCAGTGAGGTGGAAAACCAGCACAGGGAGATGGACCAACAGTTCTGTAAATGAGGATGCCAAAAGAGGAGATCTGGGGAGAAAAGTCAAAAGTGAAGTCCAGTGATGGCCATGGGTTGGTATTTCTGCTGAATTCCCACAAACACACATTTGCTGATATGCTCAGTGTCCCAGTCAGCTTGGGGGACACTTCCCCTTAGGGGGGACAGAGTTCATTCATGTAAGGGCCATTCTTGTACATGTGTTGATGGCATTCCCAGACTGCACTAGAGCAGCGCATCAGGAGCAGCCAGACAAAGCTTTGCTTTTCCCCCTTGGCTTTCCCCATCTCCTATTCTTTGGGAGCTGGAGAGGAATTAATATCTGCCACCTCCCCCCGGCCAGGCCCAGCCCCTGGGGAGAGGGCACAAGCTCAGGTCAATGTCCCCATTGATCGGCAGCATCCTCTGCTTATGGCTGCTCTGTGCTGTGATGCACCATGGCCTATTTTACCATTGCCAACGTGTGATGGATGGTCTGTGTCTGGGTGAGCATGACCCCACCACCAGCACAGGGAAATCAGGGTCATTCCCAGGGTCTGTGCTCAGCTGGGGCAATGTGGGGAGATGGGGGTTTTGTGCTAGACCTTATTTGCAAACACCACTGGTTGTTTGCATTGGCGGGGTCCCTGAGTAGGTACTTCTGATGGAGCTGCAGGAGGCTGCTCCCCAAAGTGGGGATGAGCTCAGGGGAGCTGCTGCCCAACTGAGAACCCCCAAAAGCTCAATGTGTCCCCAGAGCATGGCCCCATATGCTGGAGCAGAAAGGAAGAGCAAGTCACAGCCCGCAGCAGAGCCCTGAGCATCAGCACTTGCACCTTCCTGCCCTCCCCAGCTCCACGGTGCTGGCTCCCCTGCGCAGCCCAAAGCACTGGGACCCTAGAGAGGGATGCAGGCAGTCCCTGTGAATGCTAGACCCTGATTGTGGCCACCATATCCCTTCCTCTTCCCCAGTTGCTTCCCTAGGGTTGGTCCTGTGGCCTGGGAATCATTCCCATGTCCCAGTTAATCATTGCAATGAGTGGAGATGCATCACTGCAACTTAACCAAGCTACGCTGCTGGTGTTGGCAGGCTGGGCACAGTGGGGATGAACAAAGTGGGGCCCTCCATGGCCCCCACACTGGGAGTGCTGGGCAGCATGGGATCCTTTGGGCATCACTGGTGGGGAAAAAGGGATGGTGAGAGCCCAGCAGTGACCCCCTGCATCCCCTCGTCCTTCTCCCCTAGCACTGACCAAAGCAAGCTCAACAACCAGGCACAGGCTCATCCCAGCACCCGGTGCTCCTGGTGTGGCTCCATCTGGCTCCATCTGCTTCCACTCGGTCTCGGCTGGACCAAATGTGGGTCGAGTCGAGCGTGGGTGACACACCGTGGTGCGGCCGGAGAGCAGCTGATCCCCCCGGGCTGCGCCAGGATTAACAAACTGCCGCTGAGCCGGCGCGGGGATCGTCTCCTGCAAAAGGTTCCCTTCCAGGGGATTACGGATAATGCATCTGGAGCCGCACTCGCTCATCCAGGTCTGTGATTTATCTCAAAATCAAATTCTGGTAATCTCCCCTGCCATCTGGCCCCTGCGGACACAGGGATATAGAGATCCATGCCCCCCGGAGCATTGTCCCTGACCTGCATGGGGAGGGCAGAGTGGGCTGTGGGGTCCCTGGGGGTGGCTCAGGGCACCCTAGGCAGAAGATACCCCAAGGAGCCTTTTTTGGGTGCGTATGTGCCAGGATTTGGGCAGAACGCTGAGAGCTCAGCCCCTTGAAGCGGTACTCCATGTCCCTGTGTCTCCACAGATCCATAGGTGTCAGGACACGGGCAGAACCAGCGAACTCAGCGCCTTGAGGAGCATGGGCAGTAGGGAGGTGATGGGGAGGAGGAGGTGACCCCTGCGCTGCCCAGGGGACATGCCAGAGGCAGGGATGCCCCAGCCCCAGTGGGGAAGGCAGAATGAGGCAGGATGCATCCTTTCCCTTGGCAGGGAGGCTGGAGGGTGGCCCGGGGGGGCCGGATCCCCCTGAGCTCCCCTCCCCGCCCTTCATTCCCAGCTCATTAAGGCTCTCCCATTATTCTGACATTTGTGCGCGTC
The DNA here is from genome assembly GCA_009867235.2 of Psittacus erithacus. NCBI lineage: Eukaryota > Metazoa > Chordata > Aves > Psittaciformes > Psittacidae > Psittacus > Psittacus erithacus. The sequence continues at coordinate 22,325 of WYDI02014860.1, forward strand.
ACGTACCGGGAAGAAGTAATTTACTTAGAAGAAATTAAAAGTTCATTTTAATTGAGCGCACACTGCAGTATGCAAATGCGGGGCGCATTATGTACACTGATGCAGAGACAAAGGCTGTAATCAACTGTTAACCCTCTGCAAGCCAGTCCCACGCCTTGCAGCAGCGCCCACACTACTCTGGCCATGCCAGAGACCCCATCCTCACATGTGAGGTGTCCTCAAGCCATGTGGCTCCATGACCTGGTAGCATGCGTAGGGGCAGGATAAACCCCTTGCACATCCTTGTGTGCCAGCTCGGATGCAGGAGCCAGAATGGGATGCCAGCGATGGATGCCGTTCCCCAAATCTCTGTGACGTGCTGAGGTGGCTCCAAGCCAGTGAGACGGGGTGGATGGTTTGGGCAGGGACTCTCTAGGGGGACCTTTTTGAGGAGCCCAGATGAGACGGGAATGGAGATTCAAAGCCCAATTGCGATGGGGATGCATGTTCAAAGGCCAAAATATGGCTTGCGGCTTTGGATTTGTAGGTGGCTGCAGATGTGAGGAGCCCACAATATTTGCAGCATCCTGTTGCCCAGGAGTTCCTCAGCTGCTTTTTATTTTCCTTTCAGGCTTTTCTCCCTTTTATTTTTTTTCACTTTTTTTTTTTAAACTACCTGTCAGACCTGAGATTTTTTAATGGCAGTGCAAATAGAACTGGTTCACAGATGTGAGATGACAGCCCGCTGCAGGAGACAGACAAATTACCTCCATCCTCCCCTCAAGATGCCCACAGACTCCCAAACAAAGAGAGATGGTAGGGGGGTGGGATGCGCAGAGAGTTGTCAGTGCTCAGCAAGGCGGCCCACATTACTCCATGGGTGCTCTGGGGGTGTGCATCTTGTGCTTGGGCATCCCATGCACACCGATGTCATTGCAAAAGGCCTGTTGGGGATGGCATATGTGAGCATCCAACATTGTATTATGGGTGGGTGATGCTAAAAAGCAAGGGGCAATATGGGGACAGAGCTGTCCCCTTGGAGGTAGCACACTGAGGGGGTCAGGGTGCTCCTGGCATGGACTCAGCCACCTGTTTGCAGGAGGGCTGATGCTGTCGGGCATCCCTGCGCCTGGCACCCTTTGCCAGTGGTGGCAGGGACAGATCCAGGATGGACCCTGACACCTTGGGATATGGGTGATGATGGCACTTTCCACCCCAGGGCCACGTGGGAGGGCTGCACCTTGGAGCTGGTATCTCCTTATTGGCCACCCTTTGCCCACCCAGTGCTCCCAGTAGGAAAGGCAACCAGGGTGGTCTGGTCGAAGGGAGGATTTAATTGCTGCTGTTGTAACCTTTGCATCCCATCCCATGTGCCGGCTGGGTGCCCACCTCCGCAGCTCCAGATGGCACCCGGGAAAGAGTTAAGTCCGCTGTGATCAACAGCAAGAAGCAAGTGGTAAACAGTTTTTCTCTCCCTCTACTAAATTAATATGCAAATTCCCCCTCCCCAACTCTCTCCTCCCCCCCCCGCTTTGCTTCGAAATTAGCGAGGTAGAATGCTTAGGCTAATTATGCATTCAAACGAGCAGGCTTCGTTAATGTGGCACTAAGAGGAGCCTGAAAATGATTGTGAGACGATGAAATTGAAGTTGGAGCACGGCACTTCTAATGCATCTGGAGTCACTCTTGCGTGCCCCAGCAGATGTAATCTGGCAGTGACCGGCAGCACTGATCACCCTGCCTGTGCCTGGGCACCCACAGCACCTTCCTACTGCTTCTTTCCTCCTGCTCTAAAACCAACTGGTTATAAGCTTTCCTAGCCAAATTCCCAACCCTAGGATGGAGGGGCGCGATGGAGCTGAGCCCTGTGCACCCAGAGCTCCCAGCTTGGGGACCTCGGTGAGCGCATGTAGGTCCTGGCTGGAGATGCCACTGTCATCCTCCATTCTCCCATGGTCTGTAGCATCCTCCTTCCCAGGTTGAATCCTAGGCCCTGAGGCAGCCATCCAGGCCTGAGTGTATTTGGTAAGTTCCATGTGTACTGGTGCTTGAATGGATAAGCCTCCGGATGGATAACACTCCTCCTTTGCCTGGGCATGCTCTTGACGATGCTGAAACCCAGTGGCTACAGGGACGTTGTAGTAGGGTTCCCATCCTTGTCACCACATCCCAACAGGTTGGCAGGTTGGGTGCATGGCAGTTGGTGCATCCCAGCAAGCACCAGACCGGTGGCACATCCACATCTACCACATTGCAGGGCCCACAGCATGAACTCTCATCCTAGAACAGTCCCATGACAGGGCCGGGTGGCACAGTGGCATCAGGGACCAGGTACGGGGGGTCTCCATTCAGCAGTCTTCTCCCATGGAACTGAGTGTCTGCAGAGGCAAAAACAGGACAAAAGTCTGAGGATGACAAGACAAGTTAGGGAGATGTTTTATGCTGGGATAAGCAGCCACAGGCTGCAACAAACACACGGGGTGGTGCGGGATTCATGGATATCACCAGCTCAGGATGCCACCATCCTCAACTCCCCTGGGCTAACTGCTCACTGCTGTCTGCACAGGCTTGGGTTCAGCCACACTAAGCCCAGTTTCTCATGAGACCCAGCAGCAGCCTTAACCCAGCAGCTGCAGTGGGACCAGATTCCCCCCTGGCAGGCATCAGAGATGGATCTTGGTGTTTAATAATCATCAGAGGCGTGGATTTTACTGGAACTGTGCATTAAGCACACTTTGCAGCATGGTCCCAGTAGCTGTGGCATGCTATGGTGGGCGGAAGGTGGTGAAGAAGGAAGACGGATGCTCTGGAAGAGGCTGCAGAGCCATAAGCCAGCTGCACTGTTAGTAATCAATGAGGATCTACAGGCTTTAGGCACTCAACCACTAGGAATAAATAGAAGAAATAACTAGACAAGGAGATGAATAGTCCCTCACAAAGGAGGGGAAGGAAGCAGGGATGCAGACCCTGGATGAGATGGTCTCTTGGAGTGGGGTGGGTATGCTACTGTACAGTTTGGTTCAGAAGGATGCTGAGCACCCTGGAGGAATGTTGAATATCCCAAAGGGATGCTGGGCACCCTATAGTGATGTCAAGCGTCCCAGAGGGATGTTGAGTGCTTCTGAGGTCACACCTTCACAGAGGAGGCCATTAGGCTCTGAGCAAGCAGCCTTTCCCATCGTGTGCATGGGCAAGGGATGAGTGAGAGCAGCCCATGGACTCTACTCTCCAGCGTGCCCAAGGGCTGGGGCTCGCATGTACAGGGGGTTGTTTTCTCCCTCTCTCCAGTAATTTTTCCCTCTGACTATGATGCATAGCGGTGCTAATTCGGCACGTTGCCATTAATTCCAGCACAGCTGCTGCTCTCTCCCTCAAGGCATTTCGCTAATACTCAGCTTCAGAGCCTCTCAGCAAATTAACATCATTTGTTCTGCAGAACATGTTTTATTTCTACACTACATGCATAGCTTATTACTCCATCAGAAATTTGGGGTGTGCAGGAGGCAGTGCCAGTGGGCATGGCCCTCCAGAGGAAGCTCTGCTCCCCACCTTGCCATGCTTGTCCCCAGGCAGGCGTAGGGACACCATGGCACAATCCCCCATGTGCCTCCTCGCACTGCCACTACTGACCTCAGCTGGAGCTGCAGGTATTTCCCCCCAGTACCAGGATGCTCCAGTGCTGTCAGCGCAGCTGAGGCTGGTGATATGATGTGGGATGGTGGCAGTGTGCTGGATCAGCCACTGGCTGGCATCTCTTGCATCCCCCTGACACAACACCCTGGTGCAGAGGGATGCTCCTGTGTTTATGGACAGTGGTGACAAGAGGTCCAAGGAGGCCAAGACTGGAGCATCAGGCACTCAGCCCCCAGAGCAGGAAGCCCTAGAGGTGGCTGTGGCAGAGATGTGTTCCCCTATTCACAGCCAGTGCAGCAAAGCTGTACCCCAGCATCCTCCTGCTGCCCTCCATGGCCACCCTGCACCCACGCTCCCCTCCTTGGGTTATCAGTCAGATCCTGGAGCTGCTAGAGTGGTGTCACAAGCCACGTAGGGTGTCCTGAGCTGGCCAGGGTGTCCTGCCCACCACCAAACAAACCACACCACCCGTTGGTGATAACTTCAGGTCTTCCACTTTGATTAAGGTTATTTAAGCTTTTTACCGAAACATAAAACCTGATTGTTTGCATAAACAACCTAATTGGATTATAGTGCACAGCATCGCTAATGCTGTGGGCTGGCTGGGTGCCGGCAGCAACACCAGGGCCATGCTGGCAAAGGGGGCCTCCACCTCTACCCTTCCTGGTGTGGTTTTGGCAAGGGGAGGGTGAGATACCTCCATGCCCCATCTTGGGGTGTGCATCCACTCACTACCCCCCCAGCCATCCACAGACCCTGCCTTGGGGTGGGTGATGGCCATGAGGGGACACCAGCATCCCCAGCACGTGGCCCTGGATGTGCCCTTGGCGATGCAAGGAAGGGGGATGAAGCCCCTGCTTCGGCACTGCCTGCAGGAGGAGGAAGAGAAAGAAGGAGCAGCGCAAAGGTGTTGAGTGGGAAGTGGGGGCCGGGACCCCAGGGGCGGATGGCTTTGCAGGAATGCTGCCTGCGCAGCGTTTCCATGGCTGGGAGCTGCAGAAGGCTTTCATGGCAAAAGGCGGAGAGACTCCATGAATATTTCATTAGGAAAGCAATGTGGTGTGCTGCAGAGAACATCTGGCTGGAGTCCCTGGAGACCCCTGCCTTGTGCAGGAAGCAGGAACTGTGAAATATGGAGGAAAACGAGGGAGAAAGGGAGATGGGGGGAGCGTTCTGTAACACAGAGAGCATTCCTGCCCCCAGCCCTGCAATGGGAAGTGTGGGGCAGGCAAAGGGCTTTGTCCTCCCATGAATAGCTGCCACAGGAGGTTTGAATGAGGTGGAGAGGCTCTGGCGGTGCCATTCAGCTGCTGGAGGGACCTTTTCCAATCCGTCTCCACGGGGTGCTTGTGGACCAGACTGCAGCTGGGGCTGTCCCTCAGAAGCTGGGTGCTGTGTTTAATCCCAATATCTGATGCAGGAATAGGCAGAGCTGCTCCTCCAGCTTGGATTCGTGATGCATGGGCTGGCTGTGAGGCAGCCAGGCATGGACCCATCTAGCCAGTGATGCTTGAGCATGGGACGGGATGTGATGGGACAGGCTGGCTCCTCTGCCCTTACTCCACACCCCTCCCAGGAAGATGCTGATGCCCTCAAAGTTGGATGCTGGGACACCTGCTGTGCTGGGGTCAGGTACCCTGAGGGAGGTTTGTCCTCGTGGTGCTGGTGCAGCAAGGACATTCCTGGGCACAGGGGTGCTGCTGGGAACAGGCCAGGTCCTTCAGTGATGCAGAGCAGCAGGGAAGAGCTGGGGTGATGCTGGGGCTCAGCATTGCCAACATCTCTCTTTCCCTCAGTTCAGTGCCATCTCCTTTCCCCAGTGCCAGGCAGGTTTGACGCCTGGGGGCCTGGCCAAAGTCCTTTTCCTTCACATGGGTTCCAGCAGAGCTGTGAAGCCACCGTGCTCCCAGCACACTGGTGTCCACCACTGGCTCCGGCGCTGCTCCTGCACCGACCTGGACCAGCACATGGCCGCACCAGTGCTGCTGGACTGAGGCTCTGCCCTGCCCCCCCTATCATCACCTCCAAGGCTCCCCACACGCACCCACATTCCCAATAACCCATTGCCATGTGCCCTGTACTGTGCAGCTCATGGCCACAGGACCACGAGCTTCCCGGTGTCCCGCAATCTTCCCCTTCCCTCCTCTTCCTCCCCACCGTGGTGGTGGATGTGGAGGGCTCTTTGTCCACCCTTCCTTTCTCCCTTCTCTCCCAGCCATCCCTCACCCCAGGGTCTGCCCTGCAGCAGCCCTGGTGTGGGAGCCGGGGATGGCTCCCATGTGCCAGCCCTGCTGCCAGCAGGACTCTGGCTCATGCCACCCCTGCCTGCGCCCTGCACAGCTACCGGCACGGCCGCCGGCGGCAAACAAAGCCCAACCAGACAAAGCTGCGACCTCCCTCGCGGCCCCTGCGTGTGCGGCCAGGCGATGGCAAATCCCCCTTTGCAGCCATTATGAGAGCCCAGCCGGCATCCAGAGCCCTTCCCTGCCCATGGCAGGCAGAGGGTTCAGACAGCCGAGGGCAGGCCACAGGCAGGAGCGCAGCGGAACAGCCACGGAGGCCGTGGGCAGCCTGCACCGGGCTGAGCCAGCCGGGATGCGCAGCCCCGGCAGCGGACACATGCACGCACACGCAGCCTTTAGAACGAAGGCAAATACCTCTCTCTGCTCTGGCTCCACCGTCTGCCACCCGTCCTGCCTTGGCCATGCTGTGCCGCTGCCACGCTGCCCGTCCTCCATGTGTCTCGCGCCAGGACAGGCTGCCAGACCCTCCTCTCTTCGCCGTGGCGGGTTTTGGCCCCATGCTGCCTGCTGGTGCCTTGGCAGCGGCAGCCTCGCCGCTCCCGCGATGGCATGTGTCCATTAGTTGTTTTTTTTCCTCTCTCTCTTTCACAATCCGTCCTCCCCAGCCTTCGCCGCCGGTGCCTCCGGAGCCGCTCACGGTGCCAGCTCGCAGGGAAATTGGCAGCAAGTGCGGCGCAGGGATCCTCCCGCAGCTGACGGAGCCCCACCAGGCACAGGCAGCCCTTCTGCCAGCCACCAGCCTTGGCACGGGGGGCTGGGGGGCTGCTGGCGCTTGGCAGCCCTTCCCCGGCACTGCGCGCCCCAGCCACCACCGTGGCTCTGCTGCCAAAAGCCAAACAAGGGGGAGGAAAAGGGGAAAATGTTAAGGAAATGAGCTGGCTTCGTCGTGCCCGGCAGTGGGGAACCTGCCGGGGGCTCGCTGCAGGCAGCTGGGCGATGTCCTTATCCCTCAGTGAGGGCACGGGAGCCTGGACACTGTGCTGGCATCGCATGGAGAGGCTCAGCCCCATCCGCGTCCACTCGTGTCCCCAGCCCAGCCAGGAGAGCCCATGCCAAGGATGGCAAGCGCCGATGCAGATCGGCTCAGGGATGCTGCGTGGCAAGCACGGCTCCGGCAGACACACCTCTTACCCAGCATCCGTCTGCCGCTTAGGGAGGCCCGGGAAATTGGGAAGGGGAGAGCGGAGGAGGGACTTCTGGTGATGGGTGGGTGGTTTTGGGGTGCCCCCCGGCCCTTTGTCACTGCATGGCTGCCTCAGCCTTGTGTGACCCAGCATGCCCACCCCTTGCCAAAACCTGGGCCTCAGCGGTGCAGTCATGCCATGGCTCCATCCTGGCCAGCCATTGGCATTGCAGAGCCATTCCTGCCTTGCCTGCTTTTCTTCCCCGAATTCCTGGTCTTGGTGACTTTCTGAGGGAGAAGCTGGAATGTGGCTTGAGCATCCATTGTAGTGAAGGTTCTCCCAGCACTGATGCCATAAGAGGGTCCCCAAGGCCGAGGAGCACTGGTGGGGACAGCCAGGCATGAGGCAGGAGCAGGCTGCCAGCCCAGCACCCTGCTCAGCTTCACCCAGAGTAAGTAATATACACCTATTGAGAGCTGCAGGGGTGCTGGGGCTGCCCCACTGCCCTCACCCCAGCCCCATGGCACATCCCCATGGCACAGCCTGGTGGGGCAGAGCACCAGGGGCACCAGTCAAGGAGCCATAACACAGAGACCTGCCGGCCATCACCATCTAACAGGTTTACCCACTAATCAGGGATACCTTTAATGGGGTCGGCAGATGACATCAGAAGCCTTGCATGGGGCAGGATGGGGCTGTGCATGGGTCACACTGGCCCCATCCCAGACTCCAGCCATGCTCTGGCTATGTAATGGAACTTCTCAGCCTGAGAGCTGGGATGCAGCAGCTCCTGGGATGGTGGTGACAATCTGCACCGTAGGAAAAGCCTGGAGTGCCCGTCTGCCCATGCCCCCATGCCCCCATGCCCTGGCCTGCCCATGTCACATGTGTGCCTGCCATTTCCTCAAATAAGCAGCTAATCTCCATCAATCATAATTTTGTGCAATTATCATAATAGGGCCATTTTGCACTTATCCTCGCCACGTGACGCAGGAGGCACTTACAGCTCTACTTCACGCCGAGTGCCTCCGAGCTGCTCCCATCCTCGGGGAGTCCCGATGGCAATTGCATCCCCTGCAAGCCCCCAGGACAGATTTGTCCCTTGCTACTGCAGTGTGGGCAATGCCTCCAGCAGCAGATGCTCATGCGGGCAGGATGCAGGCATAGGGGGCAGAGCAGGACCCTGTCCCCTGGATTGTGCCCTCCAACCTCTGCAGCAGCAGCACAGGGGTTAAACCCAGAAACGGGGACAGTTAATCCGGTTTCCCTCACCATATGGAACTGGCAGTCTCCCAGTTGTGCTGATGCCATGCGTGTGGCAGGGGGCATGGCCAGCAGCCCCAGCTCTGACCCCCTGACAGCCAATGGGGAGCAGATTAGGGGGGCTGGGAGGCCCAAGGGCTGTGGGTGGGAGATTAAGTACTGGCAGATGGATGGAGATCAAATGTTTCACTCCACCTTGTTTACTATTCCCTGTTTAGCAGCAGTCAGGGACCCTGGCACAGTATCTGGTTCTGTCCTGCCTTGGGTTGGGTCAGGACAAGGCTGGCGACATGGTACCCACATCCATGGGGTGTCCCAGCAGGGACGGATGGGATCTTCTCTCGCTGCTCTCCATCCTCACTCCAAGCAGTGCCATAGAGGCAGCTCCTTGTACCCCCATCCCATCCTATCACAGAACAGGAACTTGTAGCGAACACCAGCCATGGTGCTCACCCCGAGCATCAGGCTCCCCATTACCCAGCGGTGTTTGTGGTGTTTACACCGCTGCAGTAATTACTTTCTTCTGTTGTTTTTTTTTTTTTGTTTTGTTTTGTTTTTTTTTAACAAATGCGGATGTTGCCACAAGTAAACTGTAATAAAAGCTTTCTGCTGGATCCATAATTAATCAGTGAGCTGTGTAAGGCGGGTGGGGAGCAAGCAGAAAACCCTCCTGCTGGCATCATCTGTAGGGCTCTTACCTAGCTGGGACAGAGGCAGGAAGCTGTGGTGGCAACCTAGGGACAGCCCAGTGTCCTGGGGACCACTGTAGCATCCCCATGAGCCCAGCAGGAGTCCATGGGCAGGCAAGACTGCTGCGTACCCAGCTCTGCTTTTGCAGTGTCCAGCAGCTGCAGGCATTGTGTTTTGCTTCCAGCTGTGATGGCATATCTGGACTGACATCTCCCTGATGAAGCATCCCCGTCACCCTGATATGGAGAACAGGGCTGGGCACTGATCAGTCAAAAACCTGCTGCATAAACCGTAACCTGCTCCACTGGCCATGCTCAGCACTGCTGGAGCAGCTCCCTTCCTCCCATCCCCTGGGATGGATGGCAGCGGCTGGCTGCTGCTCGCAGAGCATCATCTCTGGGGAAGTGGCCGACTCCAGATGGCCACTGGGCACCAGGTGCCTGCGCGGCAGAGGGTGGCTCGGGGTGGACATCTGCTGTTCATGCAGCCAGCTGGCCTGGCAGCCTGCACGGCCAGAGGGGGAGCAGGGCCCATCGCCCCCCAGGCTGGGACCCTGCACAGCCTGGAGGGGCTGTAGGCACAGAGGAGCATCCTGCCTGGTGCATGCATCCGTGGCTGTCACAGCCCTGTTGCCCCCATCCGGTGCACCTCGTCTCCACCAGTGCCTGCAACCACCTCAGGGATGATGTACCTGTCTGCGGCACGCCCCAGCTGGGGTTAATCCCTGCAGCCTGCAGGGACAGAGGATGCTGGTGGCAGATGGCAAGAGCAAAAAGGAGAACGAAAAGAGGTGGTGGCAGGGCTGGGGCGGGTGGTGGTGGGAGCCGGGCCCATCTGCACTGCAGCACTTGGGCACCCAGTGAGCTGGGAGATGGGTGCTCACTGATGTCAGGGGCTGGCACAGAGCTGCTGGGTGTGCTGGGTCCCTCTTGCAGCAGCTCTGAATGGAGAAGCTGTGCAGTGGGGAAGCATGCAAGAGGAGTGAGCTGTGCAACGGGGAGAGAGATGCGCAGTGAGGAGCCATGCAATAGCCATACAATGGGGAGGGAGCCGTAAAACAGTCGTGCAGTAGGGAACTGAGCAACGGTGACAGTGCTGTGCAACACAGAATGAGACATGCAGTGGGAAGCTGTGTCATGGGGATGAGTGTGCAACAGGGAGGTAGCCTTGGGCAACCATGCAATGTGAGAGGGACCTGTGCAACTAGGAGCCATGCATTGGGAAGACAGAAATGGGGAGCTGTGCACTGGGAAGATGCGTGATGGGGGGAGCTGTGGAATGGGGAGGCAATGGGGAGCCAGGGCAGAAAGCTGCTGCAGGGCCTCTTCTCCATGTGATGAGCTCTGCACTGGTGCCACCCACATTGCTCTCGCTCCTCGCTTTCCCACCTAAAGGAGCAATTGTGCGCAACGCCTGCGGCGCGCGCTCCCATCCATCCTGCAGCACAGTGTGCACAGCACAAACCCCATCTGAGCACAGCATGGGATGTCCCTCCAGCCAGGATGGGGAGGCTGGGATCGGAAGGGAACATGGTGCTGCTGCTGCTGGGGAGCTCCAGCCCAGTGTGCCACCATGGTGACGCCAGGATGTCTGTGTGTCCCACAATGTCTGTGTGTCCCACGATGTCTGTGTGTCCCACGATGTCTGTGTGTCCCATGATGTCTGTGTGACCGCGATGTCTGTGTGTCCCATGATGTCTGTGTGTCCCACGATGTCTGTGTGTCCACGATGTCTGTGTGTCCGCGATGTCTGTGTGTCCCATGATGTCTGTGTGTTCGCGATGTCTGTGTCCCACGATGTCTGTGTGTCCCACGATGTCTGTCTGTCCCACGATGTCTGTGTGTCCCACGATGTCTGTGTGTCCCACGATGTCTGTCTGTCCCACGGTGTCTGTGTGTCCGCGATGTCTGTGTGTCCCACGATGTCTGTGTGTCCGCGATGTCTGTGTGTCCCACGATGTCTGTCTGTCCCACGATGTCTGTCTGTCCCACGATGTCTGTGTGTCCACGATGTCTGTGTGTCCCACGATGTCTGTCTGTCCCACGATGTCTGTGTGTCCGCGATGTCTGTGTGTCCACGATGTCTGTGTGTCCCACGATGTCTGTGTGTCCGCGATGTCTGTGTGTCCCACGATGTCTGTGTGTCCCACGATGTCGGTGTGTCCCACGATGTCTGTCTGTCTCACAATGTCTGTGTGTCCCACGA
>WYDI02014861.1:14848-30128 GCA_009867235.2 Psittacus erithacus
ATCCTCCTGTCACTCCAGAAATATAAATGGGTTCCACCCCTTGACAGCTTGATGGCATCAGGGTACACTGTGCACCGATATCCACTAGAACCTTATACTTCTGTATAAGTATATACCTGAACAAGCAGGTTACATGCTTTTCAAATTTACGACTAAGCTTAAACCATGACAACTTCTTAATGATTTTGCATAGTGAGATGCTTCACAAGAGATGAGCCTTACTAGCCTAATACATAGGGTTACAATAATATGTGAATAATGCCCTGAATGTTTTTTGTATCATTTCCTTCTTGGTTCAGTTGAAAATATTTGATAGTTGTTTCAGAAAATGTTGATTTTAAGTTTGGTTCTCTCGAAACATCTTGATCCGCAAATATTGTATCAATAAAATGGAATTTTTCAATTGCAGTACAGGAATGGGTATGTTTATTGTAAAGCTGCCTAGTGTTAAGGTAATGTTGGTATATCTTATCATCAGAGTACTGGCTGCATAGCTTTGTTATTGTGTGAATGCCGCCACTTTGAATTGGCTGAATGATTGAAGTCTGGAGGTCATCTTTTCCAGCCCCTGCTGCTCAAGCAGGCTTACCTAGAGTTTGTTACTCAGGATTGTGTCCAGATGAGTTTTAAAGGCCTCCAGGGATGGAGACTCCACAACCTCCCCGAGCAAACTGTGCCAGTGCTCTGTTATCAGGAAGTACTGAAAAAGTGCTTCCTGATATTCAGACAAGCCTCTTAAGGTTCAGTTTGTGCACATTGCCTCTGGTCCTGCCACTGGACGCCCTGAGAAAGAGCTTCCCTTCTGTTATTTATATACATTGATGAAATCTCTCATGAACTTTTCATTCTTCAGGGTGAGCAGCCCCAGCTCTCCCAGCCTTTTCTCTAGTCCCTCCATTGTCTTTAGAGGATGAATTCTCTTCAGTATGTCCATTATCTCTCTTGTACCCAGAACTGGACACAGTACTCTATGTGTGGTCTCACCAGTGCTGAGGGGAAGAATTGTCTCCCTTAAGTGCTGTCATCACTCCTCCTAATGCAGCCTAGCCCACCACTTGCCTTTCATGCCATAAGGACACTTCCCTGGCTTGTGTGTCTGCCAGGACCTCCATGTCCTTTTCTGCGAAGCTGGTTTCCATCCAGTTGTTTTCTGGTGTATGGGATTATTCCTCCCCAGGTGCAGGACTTTGCACTTCCGTTTGTTAAATTGGATGAAGTTTCAGCTTGTTTCTTCAGTCTGCATGGTCCCTCTCAAATGCCATGCCTGAAGTATTGTTATCAGTCACTGTTGACTTTGCAATATATTGCTATTCATGTATTAATTGCAATTAAACTCTTGCTTTCCCACAGAGTTGCCTAACAGCTACAACATTAATGAACCATACCTAAGTACAGGATTTATTTTACTTATTTTGGAATGAGTCCAAGTGTAGTTTAGGGTTTTATTTGTTTTATTTTGTCTTGGTGTTTTTTGTTTATTTAGCAATATTTGGTTCTGGTGCTAATTCTTTAGGAAAGCTCCATGAACAGTATGACACAAATTGATAATAAAGTCTTTTTTTGTCTCTTACAGCTTCTTTTCTTGGCTTACTTAACCTTTATTTAGAGTTGCCTATAACCCTTGCATAAGGAAAATAAGGCAGTTCTTCCCCTTTCTTTTGTTATTTCATCTCTGACCAGAATTTCTTCTTGGTCTTCCTTACTGTGGTCCTCTACAAGGTATAAAACATAAATAACTAAGCGTGCTGGCCAGGATTTCATAGCCTAGCAGTAGAATCACTGTCAGTGCATAGTTACGGTGTGTGAATAAGTGCCAACTGAATAATACTATTGTAAGGATCATAGCTGCTGAATTTTGCAGAAAATGAATCTTTGGATTTAACTCCTCCTCAGTGCTTACAATCACAGAAAAAACTGGGAGGACTTTCCTGCATAGAAAACACAACTAGCAGGCATGAGAAGTGCCTTAGAAGTGTGTGTATATGGAAATATACTGTAGGAAGACAGAAGCTGCTGGTACCAAGCAATCTGGTTGAAAACAATATTTCTTATCTCATGTGTTAGAGGTGGCTTTACAACATGTGGCATAAATATACACAGTTTATCTGAAACTTTTTCCACCAAGGACAACAGACAGATTTCTACATATTTACTTGGTGTAAAATTGCTAAGTAGCAGATTTCTCTTAATTTGTCAAAGAAGAAATACTTAGTCTTACATATTTTTATGTTACAGTTATATGTCAGGAAATGGGATAAATTATGATAACTGGGTACTCTGAAATATGGCTAGCCAAATCCAGATATGTCTTCTGGATAAAAGAAAGAACTGGAGACTTGGTTCTTACTTTTTGCAAAAGCAAATTGAAAACTTTTACCTGGTAGTGAATGGGTTTGAGGTAAACTCAAATGTTCAAAGAAACTGTAAGCATGTTCTGAAAAAGCTTTTTCTTTTAAGTGTCAATGGATGGTTTGGACCAATCCTACTTATATAACCTTAAAAGACTCACAGTTTTGCACAAAAAAACCCCAATTTTTTTCTCTAGTTCTGTTCTGTGAAAAATAGAAGCTATGTACTAAAATTGGACATTTACTCTCATTGAACTCTTTCTCGCGATTGTGATGGTGAATAAATAAATAATAAAGTTGGCAATGAAGACATGCATGACGGGGATATAAGTTGAATTGGATAGTACACTACCAACTATCTGTGTCATACTTCGGTCATTCTGATGACCACGTTAAAAGTCATCAAGACTATTTAGAAGAACTGAGAAAAAAAGAACTGTGGCAGCTACAAGAGGATCTCTCAGGGGAGGAAGCTGGAGGAGCTTTCCTTGACAGCCACTCTTACCTCCCCTTCTGTGAAAAGAAATTCAGCATTGTTTTCCCATATCCTGCCAACAGATACAGTTGGAGTATATAATTTCACATGCTTTTCTCTCTGTAGCACTCCATTATGAAGAATGCATTATTTGTATGATCAAGTATGCAACTGACAGAGAAAAAGGTTCCTCTGCACAATTTTATATTCTGCTTGTAAAGTATACATAAGGCAGAGAATTGATTAAAAAAAAAGAAAAAATCAAATTAAGTGTTTAAATCACTTGCCTTTTAGACCAATGAACAGAGGAACTAGATCTGTTCTGATGTGACTCCAGGACTGAGTCTTCACACTGATTTGCAGTGTTGTCTGGGCAATTCTGTCATTTATTCAGTGTACCTGAGAAATGGAAATCACTGGGCTGATACTGTGATCTCTTAATGAAGACATACATTGGGCAAATGATCTCACATTCTTCAAGGAAAAAAAAAAAAATCAAATAGTGCATGTTTTGTTTCTATTTTGTCTGCAATTAAGTTTGACAATTGAAGCCTTGTCCATCCTTCTTCCCAAGTTAGTCCTAAATTCTGCTGAAATGCCCTCAGGGATCTACATTTCTGTGTTTTCAAGCTGGGCCGTATGTGTAAGTTAATTTTTTTTTTCCACAAGTATTTTAAAAACAGCTATTAAAAACTCTAAATTTAAGACAGACCCAAACATAAGTGGATAGGAGTGCAGAGAACAACATATTTCTTCTTCATATAGATGGTAGCAAGTCAATGTAATCAAAAATATGAAGTACAAAGTGAGAGGATCTTGTTTTCAGAACTGCTGTTTTAACTATCTCTAGCACAGAGAAATCAGAGGAATTAAAATCTCAAAGGGCATATAGTTCTTAGTGAACATGGAGAAGTATTTGCTGGCGATGTATTTGCCTCCCTATGGAAAACAGTATTAAGCCTCTGTGGCTGGATGGTGAGTATTCTTCTCCAAGTAAGTAAAAAGACAAGATGGCATGCTTACTCATCAGCTTCAGTTCTTTCCTCAACTAGTCAAATTACCAGGCATAGGGTAAGTCTTTTCATTCAAAATGATAATCCCATGTAAATTAAAAATGTAAAAAATACTGATGCTGAATTTGTATTCCGTGAGAGCGGATAAAACTACTATTGATAGGAGAAGGTTTTTTAAGTAAGATTAAATGAGAGCAAAGCAGTGTGTGAAGTGGTACACTACTCTCAAATGGGGTCTCCTGATAATAATTACTCTTTAGGCATGGTCAGTTTGGACGATATAGGTACAATGGAAATAGCCAGAATTTTATTAAAGCTTGAATATAACATGACTATTCCATAAATGTGTGGTTAATACACAGTAGTAAAGAAAAAACAAACAGGTGCATTTCATAGTCAATAATTTACAAGTTCTTTGATTTGAGTAATTTCTTCTGTTCTGCCATCTCCATGTGTCTTCTCAGACACTAAGTGTCCAGAAAGACTGAAATCTAAAACATTTATCTATGGAAGTTCTTTTACTTATGAAAACCTTCAGTATTTTTTAAAAATCACTTCTTTCCATTGACAGTTGAAAGAATTTAAACTGACTTATCCAAGAGTTGCATTCCTGCTTATGGAAATATATTACAAGTTTAAAGGGCAAAAATTAGCAATGCTAATACTTGTCTTCATAAAGAAATCAAGTTTACTGTATGTTTCTTAACTGTTCATTTGAACAACTGCAAATGTATTTACCTTTCCAGAGAAGTTCTGCCCTTTGTGTCTTTTTTCACACTTACACTTAATAACTGTAAATTTAACTAACATTTTGAATAAATGAAAATGTTTAAAGCTATGGGTTAATACCATGTGATTTCCCAGGATAATGAGTTCAGCAAATGCTTGATAAGGAAATGAAGAGTTAGTTATACAAGTGCCTAACTTTAACTCTGTTTTCTTGGAACTGGCAGGAGCCACTGGAAATTATGTGTAAGTGCTCCTGTTGCATTCATTATGTTCTTCTTGTGTCCTCCTACTGTAACTATGTTTTTCCAAAGTGAGGAACAGGCTGTGGTGCAAGTTGTAGTCCCAGCTTGGAAGTCACTTGTTCTTTCTGCTCGCCAGCACTTACAAAGTGTTCTTGTATAGGGGATGGCTCTACATCCTCATTCTGTCTGACCACTCTGCATGTCCAGTCGAACATATAGATTGTTCTCAATAAGTTTAACACATCTGCTAATGCTTATTGGTAATGTCTTAGCAGTGTATTCTCTCAAAATAGAGTATAGCATTTTTACATGCCTTTCTCACATCAGGCATAAATAAGAATGGCACAAGCATTCAACCTTGTGGCAGTCCATTTTTGCTTTTGCAGATTTTTCTAGAGAATACTATTTGTGTGAAGAATGCCTGTTAGATTGTGGTGTTATACCCTGCAGATAGATTTAGTTTGGGAGGCGCATGGGGTAATGAAATAGAAAAGCCCTTATGGTGATATAATGTGATCTGAAATACATGATTCTCCTGTTTCTCAGTTTTGGGAATGATCAAAAGGTATACAGAGCTTAAAATACTTGACATACTTCTCTTTAGTGCAACTGAAGGTAATGATCCATTTCATAGAGGTATATTAAAGTGACATAGAAAAAAGTCTCAGGAAGCTAGCTCTTTAATTCTAATTTTTTTTTATTTTATTTTTTTTTTCAATTCAGTCAGAAAGCACGATTTTAAAGGGAACCTTGAACAGGGAAGATTTAGGTTAGATACGAGGAAGAAATTCTTTACTGTGAGTATGGTGAGGCAGTGGAGCAGTTTGTCCAAGGAATTTGTGAATACCCCATCCCTGGCAGTGTTCAAGGCCAAGGATGTGGCTTTGAGCAACCTGGTTTAGTGGGAGGCGTCAAAAGATGTTCATTAAGTCACGGTGTGTTGGAAGATTGTGAGGGAGTATACCTTTTGGCTATTCTGTGCACATGAATTTTTTTGTGCTGCTAGCACCTGCATGAAGAGGGATTTTGATTTTGTTGTTACAGCTTTTGGCTTTATTCTTCCTAATGAGAAAGAAATGTCCTTCAGCACAAGGTAACTGTAAAAGGAGGCATACAGCTATAACAAATTGAAAAAAATCTGTTAGATCCTATTAATCACTAAGAAAGGCAATGGCAACGTATTTTGTTTGTGTTGTGGGGGTTTTGTTTGTTTGTTTGGCTTTGTGGTTTTGCTTTTTTTTAAAAATTTATTTATTTTTATGGGAGAGTGGGTAATTGTAGGTTATATCTCTGCTCATTCCTTTGAGAGGGTGATGAAGTTGATGAAATTGTGACTGGAATGGAGAGCACATAATAGGGAAGAATTGGTTACCATCCCAGCTGAAGAACTGGGGATCCTCAAATTACAGCAATAGATAAGCTGTACTTGATCTGTTCTTATACTCTAAGTAACTGCTTTGGCCATAGTGAAAGAAGTGTGCTACTAGACAGTTTAATCGAACTCAATGCAAACTCTTTATCTGAAAAAGAAATGAGTTTCTATTGAGTGGGAAAAATAAAAAACTCAAACCCTGCAAACAAACATCTCCTTTCCTGATGGCTCAATTTTAAATTTGCATAATCATAACCAGAAGACATTTCCTATAGCAGTGCTGGTCTTTCTTGATTGAGTTTTGTGCGAACGTCTTAAAATGATTGTCTTAGATTGTGCACATTGCCTGTGTTTGAAAACAGTCTAGAATCACTTAGGGCAAGACTCATTTAACTGAAACATTAGTGTTTACCAAAGTTGACTACATTTTATTTTTTTGCAGAACAAATTTGTGTCCACAAACAAACAAATAAAAAAAACAACCCCGCAAACAAAAATCCCTCCATAAGCAAAAAACCCCAACCCAACCCAAGTAAACCCAACCCAGGTTTGCCTGAACATCTATGATTTTGTGGTGTTTTATTTTTTTAATAAGTAAGAGAGGAATGTTTGTATCTCATAAATTTTTTGTAAGAAAAACTCCAGCAGGAAAAATTGTAGATGTTACTGCCAGTCTTAAGTTTCTAACAAATTACTCTGCCAGTCCCATGTGAGCTTTGTAATTGAAAATATCTGTTGCGCTGAAATTTTATGGGGGGGCCCTGTGTTTTAGTTGTTTGGATTATTTGCTTGTCTTGGAATCAGAAGGTCTTAATTTTTATTTTTATTTCTTTACTTCTTCCTTTCATTTTTAGGATCACAATTTAAAATGTCTTCAAATTGATTTTCTCCATGTCCTGCTCTTCTGTTACTCCAAATATAAAGTAGGCATTTCTTTATTACTGTCACATGTAATTAAATTTAGCAAGAAGCCTACTTGAAAGGATTTAGCTTGCAAGCTCTACACTATATAGAATCATAGAATCAAAGAATAGTTAGGGTTGGAAAGGACCTTAAGATCATCAAGTTCCAACCCCCCTGCCATGGGCAGGGACACCTCCCAATAAACCATGCCACCCAAGACTCTGTCCAGCCTGGCCTTGAACACTGCCAAGGATGGAGCATTTACCACTTCTTTGGGCAACCTGTGCCAGTGCCTCACCACCCTTATAGTAAAGAACTTCTTCCTTATATCCAGTCTAAACTTCTGTTTAAGTTTGAACCCATTACCCCTTGTCCTGTCATTACAGCCCCTAATGAATAGTCTGTCCCCAGCATCCCTATACTCCCCCTTCAGGTACTGGAAGGTTGTTATGAGGTCTCCACACAGCCTTCTCTTCTCCAGGCTGAAAAGCCCCAACTTTCTCAGCTTAACTTCATACGCGAGGTGCTCCAGTCCCCTGATCGAAACAGTAGTCTAAATGGAACAATCCCAGTGTTAGCAAAGTTTATACACTTTTGGCAGAAGCAGAAGGAGGGGAAAAAAAGATATCATTGCTATGCAGAATAATCTCAAGTGTCTGAATTTCTTGGTATTTGAAATCTCTCATACTGCCTGCACATTCCATCATGGAAATCTTCTTTAGTAGCTAAATGCCTTGATTAGGAATTTATGCAGTGGCTGCAGCTCTGCTTGTAAAATTTCTGATGTTTGAGCCCACTTACATTGCTGTTTTGGTGCTGACTGTTAATTTGCAATTTTATTCGCTGCTATTAATAAACATAGCATGTGGACACTGCTGTTTCTGAAATACATAGAGGATTCAGAAAAAACACTGATTTCCTTGGGCTGTGTAGTCTTCCAGACTCCCCCACAAACAAATAGAATGCCTCTCTCTCTACCTCCCTGTCATGAACTCCATGATCCCAGTGTGAATCCTGAGTAATTTTGTGTGTCATGGTGAAAAATTAATATGGAATTAAAATTTAGAGGAACAGTTAAAGCTGATATTTCAAATGTGCATAACTGAAGAGCAAGCAGAGAGACATTCCATTGGCATTTTACCTGATCTCTGTGTAGATGAATCCTTGGAGTTGAAAATAGTTGTTATTAAAAGTTCAGTAATGGGGAGCTGCTGTTCTGGTCCAAAAATGTTTTTTGTATGCCTTTGTATAGTGAATTGTTCAAGTGCCTCTATAATCTTCAGTGGTTAGATGTCTGGTGTAAAATGTAAAATTGCCATTTCTTGTCACCCTGTCTACGAGGTATTGAGTTCAAAGTTAATCTCAATGACACTTAATTGCTGGCAGTAAAAGTTGTGTGTGCCTGGTTGTTGCCTTCAGTAAGATTTGTGCTGGGGTGTTACCATTATTTGTCACCTATTGGGGGGAAATTTTCTCTATTGGGAAAATCGGCGAATTGTTTTTTTTCAGGATATGGAAGAAGCATAAGTCTATTACCTTGCCACCTTTTCAAGGCTAATGCGAGTAAATGATAGTAAACGTTAGCTCAGGAGAGCTGACAATGTGAGGTATCAACTGCATGTTAATGTAACATTTGCCCAGAAAGGAGAAATATCACACTTCTGTACTGTTCTGAAGTACAGAGTTAATGCCTGGTGTGTAGTAGAGAATATTTTGATGGAAAACTTTTCGGAGAAGCTATTACTGTAGAACTGTTGTGCCAAATCCGTTAAGACTTCCTATTGTTTCCACTGTTTTAATACCATAGGAGAGCATGGCAGTATGTCATGTCAGTATGAACTAGCCCTAAGGGCTACTTTTATCATTTGAGTATTGCTTCACAGTCAGTGCTCATAGAAAGGGAAAACTCTCTGCGGGCTGTGTTCTATAATCACCAGTGTTTTTTGACATTGTATACTTGTCTTTATACTTGCCTGGATATTTTACCTAGATTGCATGTGCATTTACCGCAACATAAATTCAGGAAGGTGAGTGATTTTAATTTGTTTCATCTTTTATGTACCTAAAATGGAATAAATTTTACTTCGGGAAGTGCATGTTAATATTTTTAATTAAAGCTGATTTAATATCTTTAAACGTTATTTAGCATTTTGGAGAAAAGATACTTTGGAATCCTCTCCATCATGTGCCCCTGTTTAAAAGCTGTTCTGCTGAAAAGCTTGGCTGTCACATAACATAAACTTCTCTTTTACAACATGCCTCTTGCTGTTAGGCGGATTGTTTGGCTGTTGTAAACCTCTTCTGTCGAGTGGGTGTTCTGAGTACGAGCCAGGCTCCACTCTAATTTCCTTCCAGTTTCTGAAAGGTGAAACCAAACTATTCACATATACTTCTGTTACCATATTTCCAGGGTTTTGGATTTTGTTTGTCTGCATTTTTTTGTTTTTTTGTTTTGTTTTGCTGTAATTATTTTTATTTTCCCTTTTTTTTTTCCTTAAGAAAAAAAAAAAAGTATTATGTGCAAGCATCAAATTCTTGGTCAACATCTGGAAAAATACCCTTTTCCAAAATTAAAGCAACTATTTGATCTCCATGTTCTTGGGACTGTGCAGCTGGATACAAAACTTTGTTTTCTTAAAAGCAAAGGGGAATGAGGAAAAAAAATTAATTGGCTGCCACTTTCTTTTCAAGAGAAAAATCTGTGGATCCTCATTTCTTTGCAGACAACTTAACTCATCACAAATCAGTCTCAATAGTCTCTGTGGGTTTACAAGCCCTTTGTGAATTTGTTACTTTAAAGACATTTCAGATGAATTTTTGGATGATAACTAGGCCTGATATGTTTTGTGATGCTGTTAGACTACCACGTATTATATCATTTTTATTGAAGAAAAAGGCTCTTCTTGGGGAATAATAATCTTAATGTGATTCTAAAAATCTAACTGAAAGATTTACAATATTGTTTGTCATCCATCCCTGGTGAAGATTTTCTTATGAATGCTGTTATTCAGCATAAGAATATCAGGTGAATTGACTCAGTGATTGGTGATCTGCACCAATACAGGAATATTTATCCCCTGGAATTTCCATGTATAGACTACTTCCATCTGCCTGTTCTGTGCATGTGAGTGGGGTGTACCACTTCCTTTATTATTTCCTTTACTTCTAGTTCACTCTCTTTAGCAGTTAGAAGCTGTGGGATGCTCTTGGGAGTTAAGGGCTTGTGGCCTTTGGCTGAAATTAGCTTTTACAAGCTATAAAGGCTACTGCCAGTTGGTAGGGGAATCTTGAATTGCTTTTATTTTCACACCTGGTTTCACAAGTGAATTGTAAACAATTTCTGCAGCAAGCATTCATGAGGGAAAAAAATGAAATATTATTAAAGGTGTTTGGAATGGCTCAATATCTTGGTGGTAGAGAGGGGAATATTTCAAAACAGTCTTTTCAACAGCTGGAAAAGCAGCTACATACAAAACTGACTTCCTAGTTTAACCCCCAAAAGGGAAGGTGCTGAATCATGCAGGCTGCGCTTACACATCTATTTTGTGTTTGAGCATTCTTTTTCTGCAAAACAGGCCTAGACCTTTCTCAGTTGTTATTTGAAGTGTTATACTGCTTTGTAGAAAATGCACCTTATTGTTCCATTTGGCAGGAAACGTGTTCAGTTCGTGGTCTTTTTCTGTAATAGCCACTATAATGAACAAAGTGGTCTTTATCTGTGAACTTGATTTAATCTGAAAGTACCTAAAGTTAGCTTTCTTGCTGATTTGCATGTGTGTGAGATCATCTTCTAATAGTGGTAGCATGCTGCTTTCATTTCTGGAAATCAGTAACACATTTTACCCTTTTTGATTGGTGCATTTAAAGCAAGTTGAAGGAAAAAATTTCTTGTCTGCTATGTGCTCTAGCCAAGCAGGCCTCTGAGGATGGAAGCCAAAGGTGTATTTTCCTCACTGTTTCCTTAATCAATCTGGAGGGATAGGCAGCCTTCTCAGTACTAATTTTCGTATCTGTGAAATGGGAGCTCCAATAGAACTGGTGTTTGCTACAGAGAAGTAATTTTGTTAGGGTATTGTTAAAATTACACTGTTGAACATGTTAATAGTTCCTCCATGTTAATGTAATAGGATGGGTTAATTTACTGTCACACAGTTTTAGTGCTCTCTGTGAGAGCACCAGAACAAGGGGGCAGGGGACCTAGTGCTGAAGCACTCTAATTGCTGGGTGGTACCACCTTTTCTGTTTTGAAGCTGTAAATTTAACCCAGATAGTTGAAACACCCCCTTATATCTCTTTATCATTCTAGGAGATGAGAAATGAAATTCAAATGTCTCTGCATGCCTATAATCCCATTACAGTTTAGAAAAAATAATACCAGGATGGCTAAAGCTTTGTATTCATTTGGTATAGCACAAAAAAAAAAAAAAAAGCAACAAAACCAAAAGCCAAAACAAACCAAAAAAGCCCAAAAAAAGAGTTTTGCTTCAGCTTATTCGAGTTTCCTACAATATTTTCTATTCCTTGACTGGTAAGCACATGTAAACCTCACATTTGGGCTAAAAATTAGTTTTGGGATTTCTAACACAAATGTGGGGGTAGCACAACTGTCTTGTCATTGCTCATTAAACATTTCCTGTTCTCGTGATTACTTCAAATCTTTGTGCTTTGAGCCCCCTTTTAGAACCGAAAGTTATCCCCAGCTGAGTAACAGTTCCGTTGACACTTGGAAAGTCAGTTTGGCTGTGAACCCATGTTTCTGTGACCTTTACTCGTGTCCAGTTTTATCTGAATGCCTTTTTTTTTTTAAAAAAAAAAAAGTTCTTAAAGGTTCCAAAAGTCGTTTTTAAACTGATTCTCTTTTCCAGTGTTGTTGCAGTAGATATCATTAAAAGGTCATCTTTCACTCCCAGTTAACATTTATGGTGTTTGAAATAGGATTATCCAGGTTTAGAATAGGAAGGCAATTCAGTTTTTTATAGAACGCTCTAATATGCAAACTGATGCAAATGAAACTGGATTTGCAAGAAGGGATTTCCATGTGTCAGAGAAAAAAGAAAGTGCAGAGATAGAAGTGAATACTTTCATGTAAATCAAAGATTGTATGCTTGTGGCATTTAGGAAAAAAAAGGTTTAGGGCATTAGGTTATATTGAATATTTGTCCAGGATACTCTGTCGCAGCGTATTTGCAGTTATACAGCTTTTCCTGTCTAGTGAATTGTCACTGAGGCTTATTCAGCCCCTCTACTAACTGGCACTGACTTGCTATAGTTCAGCCTACTTTTGAGAGTCCCAAATGCTTATGCCTTGATTAAAGCATGCAGCAAGTAAGGAATACAGAACTGAGGATTATAAAGTCCTCCTATTGTTACAGTTACAGCCAAACTCCTTCATCTTTATTCATGTCCTTTCCCCCCTCCTCCCCTCAGTAATTTTATCAATGGTACTGTTTTAGTCTGAATAAATAAGGGCAAACAGACGTTCTGAATCACTTTTTATCAGATATTGGTCTTCAGAAATGGATTTCTGTGCAGCATGGTAATTCTTACTGCAGTTCTGATTTGGATTTTTGATTTAGTGGTAAAATACCCATAATTGCATTTATATTGTTGAAGAACATCCACAGTGATCTTTGGCTGTGGCTTTTTGGGGCAGGGATTCCTTGACCAGTTTTTATATAATGGCTTACAATTACCTCCCCATTTAATATTTTTCTCTTTCAAAATCTGATGGGAATGGGGAAGAATATGACCAGTTGAATACAGGTAATGTTTTCCACAGATATTGCTGAATCCTTTGAACTGGAAAATTTGAAGTTCTGATATAATGGCTTGGACACTGGATGGAGAAGGAAAGGATTATGTTTCTCTTCACTGTTTTGCCAGAGAATTCTTGCAGAAGGCAGAAAGACGTAAAGCTGGTGAAGCGCTTGTGACATAACATACTTGTGAAGTTGAAATGAACATTCAGTTAGCTAAAATTGGTTTAGTTCATAATTTTCAATAGAATGCTTGCAGGATTGACTTCGTACACACATAATTTTCATGCCTTCAAGTATCTCAACCAATCTTCAGTGAGGACATAAGGATGTTTTTGCTGTATGAAATTTGGTAAGTTTGGCTGATACTGGTTGTAAACTTCAACATATGATCAAGCTCGTTCACTTTTCCTCAGGGGATTTAGCAGTTCTGAGCTCATATGAAAACCAAACCAAACAAATTAAATAATCCCTTTTGGTTTTGTGGACTATCCATAAAGAAAGAGCAGTTTTGTATTCATCAATAGTCTAAAACCAGAGCTGCTGGTGAACAGTCAGGTTTGCTGATGTTTTTGGAACATGATACTGGGGATGGCAACATGTAGAACATGTATTTACATATAAGGAGAATATGTATGAAGAATATGTATTTTTGTATAAACTATTGTTATTTAGATTGTCTTCTCATGTGACAGGTTTGAAAAGAAGTTGTCTAGCCAATCTGTCCCTCATGGAGAAAGAAGGTGATAGAAGTTGCACACCTGCAAAATCATTTTAAGAGATGACACAGGAGGTTATAGAAGAGGTTCAGAAGTGAGAGACTGTAACTTGTAGAACTCATCTCCAAATGACAACACATATTGAAGGGAAAGTTCCTGAAGCACCCTGAAAGAGTTGTGCAGTTCTTGTGTCTTTCAGGGAGTGAAAATGCAGCCCATATAAACTACATGCTTTTTTTAAGGGAAGTAGCTCTTTCTACTATAGGCTATTTTTGCAACAGTTTGCAGATGTTCAGTTCAGGGTTGCTCTAGAGAATTGTTCACTTAATACTCTGGGACTGATACAAGGGAAACTTACTTAGATAATTTTAAATTGTACCAAGTTTGTGCGCGTAATCTGTAACAAAGACTGAGAAAAAGGAGGAAAGAGGGATGTCAGTTGGCAAACTAAAAAGTGGTTTGTTTTCTAATCTATAGTTCTAGAAGAGTTTAAAGGTTAGCTTTCATTATGACTTTTATTTGGGTATTCTAAAATGAAGGAGCATACTCTTTGTTTTTTTTTTGGGGGGAGGTACAATTAAATTTGTTGTGTAACCAATTAACTTGGCTATTTGCAGACTTAATGGAATTCTTTTGGGAAGGCATAATGTATGAAGTAGTTGCTTTTTAAAATATGTTGTCATGGTTCTTTTCAAAGGGTTTTCCACAACTCTTAAGAACCACGGGTTCAAAATCAGTTTAAAAAATATTTTGTTCATTGTATAAAATATCCAGAGATAAAGGAAAATACAGTGTCTTTGCAAGAATTCCACTTTCTATCCGAGCAGGTGGATACACAATGTTTGGGTGAAACCGCAGAATCATGGAGTAAAAGTGGCTGTGGTTGGCGAAGACTTCTGGAGGCCACCTTGTCCAGAGTCCCTGCCACCTACAGGTGGTTGCCCATGAGCACGTTCAGATAGTTTTTTATATCTTCAGGGAAGGAAATTCCGCAATGTCTCTGGGCAGCCTCTGCCAGTGCTCAGTCATCCTCACAGTAAAAACTGTCTCCCAACATTTAGGGGTTTCCTCCCCCTGGTTTAGTTTGTGTCTTGCCCCTTGTTCTGTAACTGGGCACCACTAGGAGGAGCGTGGCTTCATCCTCTTTGCACCCTTCCTTTGGGTATTTATATACACTGATGAGATCCCACATGTGCCTTCTCTTCTGCAGGCTTAACAGTCTCAGCTTTCTCAGCCTTTCATCACAGGGGAGATGCTGCAATCCCTTCATCATCTCAGTGGCCCTTTTGTTGGACTCTCTCCAGTGTGTCTGCATCTCTCCTGTACTGGAGACATGGAACTCCAGGCGTGGTCTTACCAGTGTTGTGTAGAGATACATCCTCTTTCATTTCCAGGAGTCATTTGGCAAGATTCCTCACCACTGAGCATCTGAGTATGAAAGAAGACAGGTCCTTGAATAGGCAGGTAGTTGGCTAAAAAAAAAACCCCAAAAATATGGCCAGATTAAATGACCAGTTTTCACAGCACAGCAAGGTCAATCATAGTTTTTCAGGGCCCTGGCTGTGCTGTGGGACATGATTGCCCGTGGCAAAGCAAGCCAAATGGGATTCTTCATTCAGTGTATAGCTGAGCTATGGATGTCATTGTGTCATGGGTTCAGCAGTAGCAGTCATTTTTTCTCCTTCTTAGCGGCTGGTGCAGCACTGTGTTTCTAACTTTCAGC